>QPMI01000346.1:0-31086 GCA_004431415.1 Cyanophora paradoxa | reverse complement strand
CCCCACCGCCGCCTCCTGCCGCCCCTCGAGCCTCAGACGGCAGGCCAAGTGGTGGCAACAACGCGAGGAGGCGCGCGCCCGCCGGTGCGCCGCGCCGGCGGCGGCGGAGCGCCACGCGAGGAGGGGGCGGCTCAGGCGGCCCGCCGGCGCGCCTCCAGCAGGGCCCGCAGGTGCCCGCCCCGCGCCACCTCGGCGCGGCGCTGGGGCGGCGGGCGGTGAGAGGGTGGGAGGCGGCTCGGGGCGGGGGGGGCGGGGCACCTGGAGGGCCCGCAGGCGGCCTCGAGGGAGGCGAGCTCGTCGGCCGCCCCGCGAGGCGCCCCTCCGCCTCCCGCAGCGCCGCCCCGAGCCGCCCCGCTCCTCCCCGACCCCGCGCCCCTCCTCCTCCGCCTTCGCCGCCCTCAGCGGAGGGAGAGACCTCGGAGGGGAGCGGGGGGAGCGGACGCGGGCGAGGCGGGCGTGGAGGAAGGCGACGCGCCAGGCGCGCAGGGCGGCCTCCTTCGCCCGCCGCCCCCCCGCCAGCGCTCCGCCGCCCGCGCCACCCGCCACGCCCGCCCGCAGCGACGCCGCCCGCCAGCCGGCCAGGCACCGCGCCAGCTCCTGCGCGCGCGTCACGGATCCACCTGCACTCGGCGAGCGCGGCGGGGGGCGGACGGCGCGGCGGCGGAGGGCGGGGCCCAGCGGAGGGCGGCGGCGCGGGCGGCGTCGCGGGCGGCCTCGGCGGCGTCGAGGCGGAGGGCGAGCTCGCGCTGCTCCCGCCGCACGGCCTCCCCCCGCTCCCGCTCCCGCCGCTGCCACTCCCCGAGCCCCGCCTCCAGCCCCGCCTCCGCCTCCCGCGCCCGCTCCCTGCCGCGGCGCGTGAGCTCCGGAGCAGAAGGGAAAGCCAGAAGGAAGGAAGAGTCAAAGGAAGACGGAAAGAACCGCGCGAGATAGCATAAGACTACAGGGGAGCGCTGGGGGCCTAGGAGATGCCGAAGGGAGGGAATCGAGTCGAAAGAGGCAAAGAGATGCGGAGCGGTCACCGGAGGGATGAGGCGAGGTGGCGGGACCAGCGCCACATGGCGCACGTCGCAGCGAAGCGGCCTTCGATCGCCTCCGCCGCCCGCCCCGCCCGCCCCTCCGCTGCCGCCCGTGCCGCCCCGCCCCGCCACGCCCGCAGCGCCCCCCGCAGGGATCCCAGCGCCCTCCGCGCCTCCGCCCTGCGGGACGCTCGGTGGGCGGGCGGCGAAGCGTAAAATTCGAGGGGGGGGGTGCGGGCCGCGCACGCTTCGGCGCGGCGGGTGCGGGCGCGGGCCCCGCGCGCGGCGGCCCGCAGGGCGCCAAAGGCCGCGAGGAGCAGCGGGCGGGCGGAAGCGCGCTCGGCGGTGCGGGCGACGGCGGCGGCGGCGCGGGCGGCGCGGCGGGCGTCGCGCTCGGCGGCGTCGGCGGCGGCGGCGACGGCGAGGCGCCCGAGCTCGAGCTCCCGCCGCGCCTCCTCCTCCCGCCCCCGCGCCCCCTCCTCGCGCTGCCCGGGGGACGCTCGGGGAGGAGCGGGGCGGATGGAAGGGCAGAGAGGGGCGGGGGCGCGGGGGCGGGCACCAGCTCGGAGCGGCGGAGCTCGCGGGCGAGCCAGTCGGCCTCCGCCAGCACGCCCTCCACCCGCCGCCCCCCGCGCCCCGCTGCTCCCGCCGCTCGCTCGCCCCGCCCCGCGAGGGCGCGCGTGCACGCGGAGGCACCCGCCAGGCGGCGAAGCAGGAGCGCTTGAGGGCGGCGAGGCGCAGGCCCTCCGCCTCCCCGTCCACCAGCCGCCGCCGCCGCCGCTTCCCCGCCCACCGCTGGCCCCACGTCAGGAGCGCAGGGAAGACGGGGGCGGAAAGGGAGAGGCGCGGGCCCGCCAGGCGGGGAAGGCGGCCTCGAAGAGGGCCCGCACGCGCCGCCGGGCGGCCCGCGCCACCACCCGCCTGCCGGCCGCTCAGCAAAGCGCGGAGGAGAGAGGGCCGGCGGGAGGAGGCGCCACCGGCGGGCGGCGCGGGGGAGGGCCCAGGCGGCCCACGCGCCGAAGGCCCCGCGCAGGTCCGAGGAGAGCAGCCGCCGCAGGCAGCCGGAGAGCGCCTGGCGACAAGGGGCACGCTCGACGGGGGGGAGGCGCGAGAAAGGAGAAGGTTTGGGTACCACGACGCGGGCGCGCTCGAGGCGGCGGTGGGCGTCGGAGCGCAGCTGCGCCACGTCCCGCGCCACCTGCCGCGCCCGCGCGCTCCAGCTCGGCTCGGAGGGGGGTGGGCGGAGGCGCGAGCAGGGAGGGAGGGCGGGGGACCTGCTCGAAGCCCGTCCTCGCCTCCTCCACCTGCCGGCGCCTTCAGAGCGCGAAGCTGGCGCAGGGCTGCGGGGCGGGGCGGCGCGGCGCGCCTTGGCCCGCATGGAGCCGGTGGTCTTCGCGCGCGTCTCCAGCGCCCACTCGCCCAGCGCCGCCCGCAGTGCCGCCCGCCCGCTCGCCGCCCGCGCCTGCGCCGCCTCCCGCTGGGACCGGAATGGAAGCCTACACCGCGAGGAGCGGGGGCGGACCTTGGCCTCGAGGGCGCGGGCGCGGCGGCGGCGGGGGGCCCAGGCGGCCACGCGCGGAAGGCGGCGGCGAGGGGCCGGCGGAGGGAGCGGGCGTGGAGGCGCGCGAGGGAGGCGCGCGAGGCGGCCAGGATCCGCTCCTCCGCCATCTCCAGCGCCGCCTCCTGCGCTCCCCGCCCCGGCGCTCGGAGGAGGGGCCGGCGGAGGGGGCGGGCGGGGCGGGGCGGCGCGCCTGCTCCCGGGCGCGGGCGGCGAGGGCGGCGTGCTGCTCCTGCACCTCCTCCGCCACCTGCCGGCGCCCCGGGCTCAGAAGAGCCACGCGCCGCGCGGCCCGCGGCCGGGTCATGCGCGGGCCTGGACGGCAGAGTCGGCCTGCACGCGGAGGGCGTCGGCGGCGCGGCGCGTGTCGAGCAGCTCCCGCCGCGCCGCCGCCTCCTCCCCGCGCGCCGCCTCCACGGCCTCCTGCCCGGCCCGGCGCCCCGGCTCGAGGGTCGAGGCGGGAGGGGGGCCGGGGGCGCGGACCCGGAGCTCGGCGATCTCGGCCTTGTGCGCGGTGAAGGAGGCCCGCAGCTGCTCGATCTCGGCGTCGCGCGAGGCGAGGGCGTCGAGCAGGGCCGGCGCCAGCGCGGCCCCCTCGCCCTCGAGCCCCGGCGAGCCGGGCCCGAGCGCGCGCGCCACGTTCTCCAGCGCCGCGCGCAGCCCGTGCGCCCGCGCCGCGTCCCCCGCCGCCGCCTCCAGCGCCGACTGCAGCGCCTGCCGCCACGAGACGCCGCTCTCAGAGGGGCGCCTGCAGGAGGCGCGCTCGGGCGGCGAGACGCGCACCCGGCCCCGCGCGGCGGCCTCCTCGAGCGCCGCCCGCAGCCGCTCCGCCTCCGCGGCGGCAGCCCTTTGCCGCGTCGGCGGCGACCTCGACCGGGCGGGGCGGGCGGGTGGGGCGCACCGGGCCTCCTCGCGCGCCTCGGCGGCATCCCGCTCCGCACGCGCCGCCTCCTCCCGCCCCGCCCCGAGCTGCCCCGCCGCCCCTCAGGCGGGAGAGGGGGCGGCGAGGGGCGGAGCGCACTCGGCGGGCCTCACGGGCCCACTCGTCGCGCTCGGCGCCCGCCCGCGCCGCCTCCTCCCGTGCCTCCTCCGCCTCCGCCCGCGCCCGCCGCGCCGCCGCCGCCACCTCCTCCGCCTCCCGCCGGCACCGCTGCGCGCCGGCCCGTCAGAGGGCGCCTGCGGGAGGGGCGAGGAGGTCGGGGGCGGGCCTCGGCGTCGGCGCGGGCGTGCTCGGCCTCGTCGTCGGCGGCGCGCAGGGCGGCGCGCAGCTGCGCGCAGTCCTCCTCCGCCCGGCCCCGCGCCTCCGCCTCCCGCTCCAGCGCCGCCTCCGCCGCCGCCAGCCGCTCCCCCGCCCCCGGCCCGCCGCCTCGGCGTCGGGGTACGAGGCCGCGAGGCGCCTGGGGAGGGGCGCGCGCCCTCCAGGAAGCTCTCGTCGTCGTCCGAGGGGGCGGCGCGCGCCGGCGCCGGCCCCCCGCCCCGCCTCCGCCCGCCTCCGACGCCCCGTCGTCGGACCAGGAGGGGGCGGGGGCCCGCGCCTCGGGCCGCGGCGGCGTCGGGCGCGGCCGCGGGGCCTCCGGGGCGGCGTCGCCGGCCTCCTCCGCGTCGCCCTCGCCCTCGCTCCACGCCAGCGGGGCCGCCCGCGTCTCGCCCAGCCCCGGAGGATCCCTCGGCCACTCCCTTGACGGGGCATCATCCTCCTCCTCGTCCTCCGGCCCGCCCCAGATCCGCCGCGGCCGCCGCCCCGGCCTCGGGCCCCCGTCTGGCGCTCGGTCGGAGGGCGCGACCGGAAGAATAGAGGCGAGTGGACGACTGGACGCACCGCTGTACTCCCGCTCCGAGCCGCCGGCATCGGCCGCATCATCTGCGCAGGCGCGTCGCACCCCAGGCCCACACAAAGGCGGAACGGGCAAGGGGGCGCGCACGGAGGGAGCGGCTCAGGCCCTCGATCGCCTCGCTCTGCCGCGCGATCACGTCCTTCGCCGCCTCTGTACCCCGGTCGACGAGAGACAGGGGGGAAGGAGCCGCGGGGGGTACGGCGCGCCGAGGTCGCGGTGGAGGGCGGCGGCCTGCTGCTCGCGGAACTTGGACTCGCGCAGCGCGTCCGCGAGCTCCAGCGCAAGACGCGTCGCCTCGTCCCGCTGCCGGGGTACACGAGCGTGAGGGAGAGGGGTAGGGGGAGACGGGCATGGGACGGTTCAAGATGCAGACGCACGGCCCCCGGGGAGGTGGTGAGCGGGGGCAGGCGCGGGGGCCCGGCCGAGGGGCCGGATGAGGGCGAAGCGGGGGGCGGGGCGTGCGCGGGGGAGCCCCCCGGCCGCAGGAGGGGTACGGCGAGGGACGGGGGCGCGGCCGCCGGCTCCGAGGAGGAAGCTGCGGGGGGAAAGGGCGGGAGGGGCCGTCTCGGGGGTACGGGCGAGTCGGAGGGCTCGGGCGGGGGCGGCGGGAGCGGGGGGCGGGGCGTCGGGGAGGGCGCGTCGCCGAAGAAGGGCGGGCGGCGGGGTACGGGGGCGGAGGAGGACGTGGAGGCAAAGCTCTGCTCCGCGGCGCGGGGCGCGGAGGGCCGCGGCCCGTCTTCCTCCGACGCGGCGGGGCTGCGGGCCGGGGGCGCGAGGGGCTCCGCTCGCCCCGTCTCGCGCAGCTGCCGGCGCTCGCGCTCGCCGCGGCGGATAAGGCCCGAGGGCGATGAGAAGACGGACTCATCCAGGGGCGAGGCCGAGATAGACGAAGCGATCGAGCTGTTCACGGCGAAGGGCCGCGCCGCCGGCAGCACCGACGCAACCGGGAGCGGCGCCGCGCCGCTCGTGCGCAGAGTGCTTGTGGGAGACGGCGGCGGAGGCGGGATCGGCAGCACCTGCTCCGACTCCTCCGCGGGAGGCTGCGGGGCCGGGCTCATGATCATGCTTCCCGCTGAGCTGCTGCTGAGGGAGAGCGTCGGCGGCCGCGTAGATACGGCAGCGTGCGAAACCGGTCGTGCTCGCTGCTGCGCTGGGCCCGATAGGCGCGGCGGCTTCCCTGTGCGGCAAAGCAGCATCACCTGCAGGTGGCGCGCGCGGGTGATCCGCTTACCTGGCCTCGTCGAGGCGAAGGGGTGAAAGCCCGACGCGTCAGCCCCGTAGGAGGAAACGCTCGCCCTCTCGAGCTCGTCGTCGACGTCTAGGTCCCGCCGAGCAGTTTCGCTTGGCGTGGCCTCCGAAGAGGTCGAGAAATTCATGATCCGAGCTACGCGGAAGGATGCATCGGCTGCGGCGGCGTCGTCGCGGCGTCGGCGGCGCTGCGGCGTCGCAGCGGCGACCGCGCGGGGGTACAGTCTCGGTAGTTCACGGTCGGCCAGCTGTGCCGCCCCAGTCCGCCCCAGGCACCGATTCCGCTCGCAGGATAACCATGGGCAAGGAGAAGATCGCCATCCGCATGAAGGGCGTCGTGGAGTGCGTTATATGCGTGCTCACGCTTCCCGGCCCGCCCGCGAGCAGCCCGTTCCTTGCGGCCGGCCTATTAGCACATATGGTGGCAGCTAGCGATGCCTGAGCGGGCCGAAGACACCGGACGCTTCGCCGACCCTAGCGCAACATCGGCATAGACTCGCGATCCACGCGACGGCCGCCGGGGCTGACGCGCGACCGGCAGGTACTACACCTCGCCCTTCGAGATGAAGGTGTTCGGCAAGAGCTTCCTCGGCGACGCCTTCGCCAAGGCGGAGAAGAAGGTGTCTGAGAACTGGAAGGATGTGACTCCGGGCCTCCTCTACGGCGCCGTCCTGTATTTCGGCGGAAACTATCTCTTCGAGCAGGTGCGCTCCGCGCTCCGCGCTGCCCATCCCCCGCTCGACTCACGCGCGACGCCCGCAGGAGAAGCTGCACCACCGGGGCAAGCGACCCGTCAACCGCGCCGCCCGCAAGCACTAACGCCTACCTTTGCGCAGATTAAGCGCCCCCGCCGCGGGCCCCGGTGAGCGACCCGCGCGCTGGCGTATTAGGCGCATGGGTGCGGTCAGCGAGCCGGCGACGCGCGCGCGTCGTCCGCGCGTCATTGTATCGTAGTGTTTTATCATAATGCGTTTCGATTCCTCGTCCGAGGCGCCACCGCCCGGCCGCGGGGCCGACCTGCAGCTGCAGCTGCCAGCGCCCGCAAACATCAACAAGCTGCAGGGCGCGCCCTAAATTCAGTCCCTCGCGGTCTCGCTCCGGGACGCTCCCTAAGACCACTTAGATTCATGATTTCAGCTCCACTGTCTGGTGATATCATATTCTTTCAAAACGCAAGCACCTAGCTCTCAAAAACACAAGAGGAGTCGCCACTGGATCTACAGAGGACTTTATAACGCTGGTGAAGCTACGACGGGACGGTTCAATTAACTAAGAGGAGGGCTGAAAGGGTTCAGAGGGTGCTGAGAGCCGGCGGCACGGCGGCCGCGCGGGGGGCGGCGAGGGCTGAAAAAGTGGGATGGCAGCGGGGAGCGGGCGCCCCTCACGCCTGGCTCTGGTCCGCGGTCTTGGCGCACCAGTCCCGAGCGTTCTGGAACATCTGCAAGCAGGGGCGTCAGAGCTCGGGGCCGGGGGCGCGGGGCCGGGGCCGGGGCCGGGGGTGCGCGCCTTGATCCAGGGCGCGAGCTGGTCGTCGCCGTTCTCACCGCGCCACTCGGCCGGCTTGTGCGACCATTGCCACTTGAGCACCGCGCGCTCTACGGCGCCGTCAGCGCGGGGCGCGGACATCTCGGGGGGCAGGGCGGATGCGGACCGGGGTGGGGCATGAGGGCGAGGTGGCGGCCGTCCAGGGAGCAGAGCGAGGCGACGCCGAGCGGGGAGCCGTTCGGGTTGAAGGGGTAGACCGTCGTCGGCTCGTTCTCGTCGTCCACGTAGCGGATGGGGGCGAGCCCGTGGTCCAGCACCCAGTAGGGGATCCCCACGCGGTTCGCCGTCAGGGGGAAGTAGCAGCGGCCCTCGCCGTGCGCGACCCTGCGCCGCACCGCCCCGCCGCGTCAGCTTGAGAGCTGGGGGCGGGGGGGGGGGGGGGGCGGCGGGGCGGGGCGGACCAGACGCCGAGCGTGGCGCCGCCCATGTCCTTGAGCATGATGGCGGGGGAGTCCTCCTCGACGCGGACCGCGCTCCAGCGCGACTCGAAGCGGCCCGAGGCGTTGTGCACGAACCGCGGCGTCGTCACGCCGGGCTCCGGGTACGAGGGCCGGCTCGCCGCCGCCGCCTGCGCCGCCTCCTCCTCCTCGTCGCGGTACTTGTCCATCCAGGGCCGGTGCGGGCGGTTGCCGGGGATCCAGCCGAGGAGGGCCATGAGCTGGCACCCGTTGCACACGCCGAGGGAGAACGTGTCCGGACGGGCGTGGAACTCGTCGAACTGGCCGCGGAGCGTCTCGTTGAAGCGGATGGAGCCGGCCCAGCCCTTGGCCGAGTCGAGCACGTCGGCGTACGAGAAGCCGCCGACGAAGGCGATGCCGCGGAAGTCGCGCAGGTGCATGCGCCCGCTCTTCAGGTCCGACATCGTGACGTCCCAGACGTCGAAGCCGGCCATGTGGAAGGCCGAGGACATCTCGCGGTCGCCGTTGGAGCCCTCCTCGCGGATGATCGCCACGCGCGGCTTGTGCGTGCTCCCCGTCGGCGTCCCCAGCGGCGCCGTCGGCATGCTCATGTACTCCGCCGGGGTCGCCGTGCCCTGGAAGGGCAGCACGTACTTGACGCCCGTGCGCTCGCGCAGCGTCTCCTGCTCGCTCTGCACGCACTCGGGGTTGCTCTGCAGGCGCTCGAGCTGGAAGCTGGTCTCCTCCCAGACGTCGCGCAGGTCCCGGGCGTCGGCCTCGAGCACCGCCTGCCCGTTGTACGAGAGGCGCACGCCGTGGCCCTCCACGACGCTGCCGACGGCCGCCACCGCCACGCCGGCCTCGCTGAGCACGCGCGTCACCTCCGCCTCGTTCTCCGGCGCCACCTCGAGGCAGAGGCCGAGCTCCTCCGCGAAGAGCGCCGCGATCTCGCCCCCGGCGGGGCCGCTCAGCTCCACGTCGATGCCGCAGTTGCCCGCGAAGGCCATCTCCAGCAGCGCCGTCACCAGGCCGCCGTCAGAGCGGTCGTGCCCGGCCGAGAGCAGACGCCGGTCGACGAGCTGCTGCACCGCCGCGAAGGCCGCCACGAGCTTCTCCGGCTCCTCCACGTCGGGCACCTCGTTGCCCACCTGGGAGAAGACCTGCGCGAGGGCCGAGCCGCCCAGGCGCGCCTTGCCGCCCGAGAGGTCCACAAAGAGCAGCTTGCCACGCCCTGGGAGCTGCGCGCGCCCCGGCTCAGCCAGCGGCGAGGCGGGGCGGGCAGGGGAGGGGAGGAGGGCCGGGGGCGGGCCTTGAGGTCCGGGGTGACGGTCTTGGTGACGTCAGGGCAAGTGACATAGGCGGAGATGACAAGGGTGCCGGGCGCCTTGACCGTCTCCGTCTCCGTCGAGTCCGGCAGCGGCGCGCGCGCCGCCATCGTCAGCGAGTCCTTCCCGCCGTCCACCGCCATCCCGATCTGCGGCGCCGCGCCCCCCGCTCAGCGCGGGCGGGGAGGGCGGAGCGAGAGGTGCTCCGAGGGGGCGCTCGCTCGCCTTGATCATGAAGTCGGCCATGGCGGCGCAGGTGTCGTAGATCGCGGCGCCCTCGCCGGGCATCTTGGCGGCCCACATCCAGTTGCCGGAGCACTTGACGTCCCTGAGGCCGGTCGTGCTCGCCCACACGAGGTTCGTCAGCGACTCGGCGACCGACATGCGGCCCATCGCCGACGGGTCCACCAGGCCCTTCATCGGCTGCTCGCCAATCGCGATCGCCGAGCCGGTCTTGCCGAAGTGGCTCTGGGCGATGACGGCGACGTCGGAGACGGGGAGCTGGAGGGGCCCGCAGCACTGCTGCTGGGCGACGAGGCCCGTCACCGAGCGGTCCACCTTGTTCGTGAGCCAGCGCTTGCTGCCGACCGACGCCAGGCGGAGGACGCGCTCCAGGGCGCCCCGCACGTCCGTCCCCTCGGGGATCGCGAGCGGCTTCGCCGTGCCGCGGATGTTGCCGCCGGCGGAGCGCGAGTCGACGAAGGTCTTGTTGGGCATGTCCTCGCCCAGCACCTTCTCGAGGTCGAGGTTGACGGGGGTGTCGCCCTTGGCCGGGTCCTCCACCACGATGAAGCCGTCGCCCGTGATCTGCCCGATGAAGGCGCTCGTCACGCACTCGCGCTCGCAGATCGCCTCGAACATCGCCCGGTCCTCCGGCCGCAGCAGCAGGCAGTCGTTCTCCTGGTACTCCGCCGACCAGATCTCCGCCACCGACAGCGACTCGTCGCCCACCGGGACCGACCGGATCTGCGGGAGGGCGTCGGCCCGGGCGGGGAGGGGGAGGCGGGGGCGGCGAGGGCGCACGTTGATCTTGGCGCCCGAGGGGTAGACGATCTCCTTGACGACGTTGCAGTTGCCGCCGGCGCCCTGGTCGTGGATGGAGACGATGGGGTTGCGGTCGCCCATCTCGACGCAGGCGCGGATCACGCGGTTGACCTTCTGCGCCATCTCCGCGTCGCCCCGCTGCACCGCGTTGAAGTCCAGCTCCGCCTTGTTGTCCCCCGAGACCATCGAGCTCGCCGCGCCGCCGCCGAACCCGATGCGGTACGCGGGGCCCCCGACCTTGACGACCCACATGCCGGGCTCGGGGCCCGACTTCTCCCGGTGGCGCGAGTCGATCTGGCCGGCGCCGCCGGAGAACATGATGGGCTTGATGTACTCGCGGCGCTCGCCGCTGGGGAGGCGGAGGCCGACGGTGCGGAGGAAGCCCTGGATGAGCGGCTCGCCGAACTTGTTGCCGTAGTCCGAGGCGCCGTTGCTCGCCTCGATGGCGATCTGCAGCGGCGAGGCCAGGTTCGAGGGGTACATGAACTCGCTGTCCTCCCAGGGGAGCGAGTAGCCGGGGATGTTGAGGTTGCCGACGCTGTAGCCGGCCGTGGAGGCGACGACGAGGGAGCCGACGCCCGTCGCGTGCGTGTCGCGGATGCGGCCGCCGGCGCCCGTCTCGGCGCCCGGGAAGGGGGCGACGGCGCAGGGGAAGTTGTGCGTCTCGGCGGTGAAGAGGATGTCGTAGTCGCGCCCCTCCTCCTGCAGGCGGGACGGCTGGCCCGGCTTCTCGGGGAAGAGCGACCGGATCTTCGCGCCCGTGATCGCCGACGAGTTGTCCTTGAAAGCGATCGTGCTGTTGTGCGGGTTCGCCTTCCACGTCGCCTGCGCGGGGGCGCGCGCTCGGCCCCACCCCCGCGGGATCCCGCGCCCCGCCGCGGGAGCGCACCATGACGAGCTTGAGGAGAGACTGCGGCATCTTCTCGCCGTCGATGACCATGTCCCCCTTGAAGAACCTGCGACCGCGGCGGCCTCGGCGTGAGCGCTTGCCCGCTTTCTCCCCCCTCCCCCCTCCTCCCGCGCACCAGTGGCGCGAGTGCTCCGAGTTGGACTGGGCCATGTCGAACAGCTCGACGTTGGTCGGGTCACGCCCGATCTGCGGCCCGCCGCGGGATGTTGGCGGAGCGAGGCGAGGGCGGCGGGCAGGGCGGGGCGTGGGCGCGCACGGTCTCGGTGAACAGCTTGAAGTAGTACTCGAGGTCCCAATCGTCGAACGCGAGGCCCATATCCTGCCCGCGCCAGTCACGAAAAAGAAAGCGGCAACGTCGGGAGGCGGGCGGCCGGCTCGCCTTGTTGATCTTCTCGAGAGCGGCCTTGCCCTCCTTCATGAGCGGGATGTGGAACACGGGTTCCGGGTGCATGCCGCTGTCGAAGTTCTGCAAGCGCGCGGCGATCAACGAGCGCGCGGCGGCAGAGAACGACTCGCGGAGGAGCGGGAGGGGCGCCAACCTTGAGAGGCTCCGGGTAAACCTGCTCGGTCATGCGGTCGTGGACCATATTCGCGAACGCGGTGGCGAGGCCCGACTCGATCTTCTTGCCCAGCAGGCGGAAGCGGCGGGATCGCTCCACGCGCTTGACCTGCGGGCACCGGGTCAGCTGCGTAGATTGAGATTGCAGGAATGAGGATGCTCGCCTTCGTGAGGCCGCAGGCGTGGCAGATTTGGACCGCGTTCGTGGACCAGGCGGTCATGAAGCTCATACGCGGGCCGACCTCCACGATGACGGACTCCTGGAGCCAGGGCGCAGTGCGACCGCCGACCTGGACACAATCTCAGCGTCCGGATTGCAGCGAAAAAAAGAAAGGACGCGTCCCCGCTCTCACCATCTTGCGTGTGTCGTCGCCGTCGGGCTGGGGCTTGAAGAGGAGCCAGGACTTGGTGGTCAGCCGGGCCGGCTCGAAAGTCTCGCTCAGAAGCCACTTGAGGATCGTCTGCGCGGGAGAGCGCACGGAAAGGGAGCGGTCAGTCGTCGAGATCACGTACGCGCCGATCGAAGGGTCAAAAGAGCGGCGGACCATCTCGTCCTCTGTCAGGGTCTCGTTTCCGGTGTCCACGTTGAAGCACTGCTCCGTCTCGATGTCCTCGATCGAAGCGAAAGACCGCCGAACCTTGGCCAGAAGGGCGTCGCGCTTCGCGGGGGGCATCCCCGGGACGCGGTACAGCTGCAGGAGGCCAGAGCGGTTGGCATTTGCATCCGACTGCGCCTTGGGATCCGGGGTCGCAGTCTGCGAAAGATACGTGGGAGAATCAGGTCAGCCCGGCAATGATCGCAAGGGCGATGATCCGCCCAAACGACGAAAGACAGGAGGGGGCGGGGAATAAGCAGACCTTATCCTCAGTCAGCTGAGAACGAGTGGCGACCTGAGCGGGCTGGGGGACGCTCGAGGCGCTGGTGGAGACGTGATCGAAAATCGAGCCGCCGAAGAATGAAAGGCGGTCCTTCGCCTGCTGGCCGAAGAATTCCTTGGCGCTGCAAGCTGCAGAACGCACGACGGTGGCGCCGGTGCTCCCATCACGCGCGTACGAGAACCCCTGGGAACGCTGCGACCGCTGCGCGGACTGCCGCGAGAACGAGGGCAGCGTCACGTTGCCCGCGATGTGCGAGGATGCTGCCCTGATCGCTGCTGAGGATCCACTGACAGAGCTGGAGCCCAGGGGCACCGCGGAGAAAGCGAGCTCCCCGTCATAGGAGACGGGCTTCGCCCCGTTCATCTTCCAGCTGCTACGAACGCTGCAGCTTGCGAGCTGGCACGGGGCCGAGCTGCCAGGCAGCCAAGAAGCAAGGCGATCGCCCGGAGCAGATTACACGCCCGAAGTCACGTACCCCTACGAGCAAAGCCTCGCCCACAAAACCAGCCGCTGAGCGCCAAGCGAGCACCGCGGAGGGAAGGAACGGCGTAGCTAACGTAAAGAACCTGCTCAGACAGGGAAGGTAGCCTGCTCAGCGTCGCAGCTTTGCAAGGAGCTCCACCCACTGCGTGAGAGATGGTGCTTGACCATACCGTCGCAATGCGAGCGGCGATAGACGTGGCCGCTGCGAATCCGGCCGCGCCCTTCGGCGCGGTCATTTGCGATGCGGACGGAAACGTCGTAGCACGCGGCGTAAACTCGTCGGCGACGAATCCCATCATGCATGGCGAGATTGCAGCGATCCAGGCGTACGCCGTGGAGCATCCAGGCGCGCGTTTGCTCAGCACTAGTGCTGCGAATCCATGACGCCCGGCGCAGGGGCGGACTACAGCTCGCTCGTGCTCTACACGACGGCGGAGCCGTGCCCCATGTGCGCCGCGCGGCCCTCCCTTCCCGGCGCGCGCTCAGTGAAGTCCTAGGTGCATGGCGGCCATCGTGTGGGCTGGTTTCAAGCTCGTCGTCTTCGGCTCGAGCATCCCCTTCCTCCAGCTCACTGGCTGGGGCCAGATCACCATCCGCGCCGCCGAGGTCGCGCCGCGCCCCCGCCTCCGCTCCTGCACCCGCGCGAGGCCGGTCCTCACGCGGCGCGTGCAGGTCGCGGCGCGCGTCGTCGGCCTCCCGACGTGCCGCGTGATGCCGGGCGTACTCGAGTCCGAGTGCAACGCCCTCTTCCTCGCGGCGCGCCCGGGCGCGTGCCCCCCCCCCCTCCCCCTCCCCCTCATGTCTCCCCAGGTACCGGAGCACGGGTACCCGGACTTGGAGGAGGCTGCGAGGAAGAAGGAGGGGAGCTCGAGGCCGAAGCCGCCGGAGTCGAGGGACGGCCTCCCCGCCGTCCTCGAGTGAAGGGGGCACGGCCCCTCCCATCCGCACTTCCAGCCACCTCACTATGCACAGCGCATCCCGTCCTCCCTGCCCATGCATACCCTCCACCTCGGCTCTCTCGTCCAGCCGCCCGCTCTTTCTCCTTGCAATTACTCCTTGCGAGCCTGCTGCCAGACCCCTCCGTGCGCGAGGCCGCTGCAGCTCCGCCCTGTTCCTGTACAGTGCTCTCCAAACTAAATATTTCGATTCTATCAATGTCGAAGAATTTTACGTATACGGAATGAGGAAATATTCTACACAATGCAAGAGACAGGTCTAGATCTACGCCTCGGAGATGCCGTAATACAAGATCACGAGGTCCTCGTCTTCCACGTTCTCCACGTTGTGCACGTCCCCCGCGTGCGCTACGAACGTGTGGCCTGCCTGGGGCCGGGGGGTACATTGTCAGATGGGGACGGGCTGAAGACAGAGGAGAGGAGGGAAGGGAGCGAGTACTTTGACGGCCATGGTGACCCCGTTTATCCTGAAGATTCCGTTTCCTGATTGCACGTAGAAGACCTGTGGGTACAGTTCAAGGCGGGAGATGAGGGGATGGATTGAAGGTTGGTATAGGTAAGCGCCTCGTGCATGTCTTCGTGGGAGTGCAGGGGTACACCCTGGCCCTTCGCGAAGGTCGCCGTGGAGAACATCATCAGGTGGGGGACCTGCGCGCCAGACCAGACGGAAGGCGAGACCAGGGGTCCCGCCATCAGCGGGGCCGGCGGCGGGGCGAGAGGCAGGACAGAGACGCACGGTGCCCTTGGGGATGAACTGCTTCTTCTTAATGTCGGTATTCTTGGCCACTACACCCCACTCGACCTGCAGGCCCCGGCCGCGCGCTCGGCTGCTGCGGTCCCTGAGGAGCTCGGCTAAAGCTCAGCGAAGCTTACCTCATCGGCGTTGATAACAAACGGTCGATCCCTGTGCGCGCGCGTCACAGGCGTTCGGCGCCTCGGCGACGCGGGCAGCAAAACGGCGGTCGGAGGCGAGCCACGCACCGCTGAATTGGCGTCGACTTTGTGCGCAGCGATGCGAACAAGAACACAACCACGCCGAGCCTGCGCCGCAGCGCTCCGCTCAGCTGCGCGGACCCCAGCGCTCCGCGGCGCGAACCCAATACAGACACCGACGTAGCAGAGCCGGTTCGTCCGAGCGCTCGCCGCCTTCGGATCGATCTGCGGGCCGATCTTCGGGTCGAGCTGTAGCAGAGCGGCGAGGGGAGCTCGCACCCGCATCCTCGCCCGCCGCGCAGCGTACGCTGTTCTGGCCGATTCTTAAGAGCGTGATGTGCCGCGTGAAACCGCCGCGGATGATCGCTTGGGCAGTTGAGCTGCTGATGACGGGTACAGTCGCCGAAGGATGGCAGGCGCGGAAGACGAGGAGCTCGCGGAGCTCCTTCGCGAGCAAGAGGAGTTCCTCCGCAGCGCCTCGAGGCCAGCGGCACGCGTGCTCAGCGGCCGGCCCCCTCCTCTGAAGACCGCCGGCCACGCAGCGGCGCCGCAGCCCAGCGCGCAGCCGGCCGGCCCCAAGGTCTCCATCTCTGCGCAATGTGCGTCTGACGTACGTGCCAGCGCCCCACCGGAACTAGATCGGCGGCTCGCAGCGCCCGCAGCGCCCGCGGTCCGTCGCGACGTCGTGAGCCTCGACAAGCCGACGGGAATGCCGCGCCACGGCATCGAAGTCGAGAGCGACGAGAGCGGCGAGAGCGAGGAGGAAGAGGAGGACGAGGACGAGGACGCCGAGTTCGATGACGAGGGCATCGAGCGCCCCCGCCAGGTGCGCGGGCCCCGCGGAGCCGCAGCGGATTGCGTTGCCGACACGTTCCGCAGCGGCAACCGGAGGAGCAACTGCAGGAGAGCATTCGGCTGCTCGACGGTGCCGCGGCCCGCCGAGCGCGCCTCGACTGCCGCATCACGCCGCGCATCGCAGAGCACGAGCGCCCCATCGCAGACCTGCTGAAGGGCGTCGTGGAGCGCTCGCCTGGCGCGTTCGAGTGGCGGCCGCCGGCTCCGCCCTCCGCCGGCTTCCCCCGCGCCGCCCACCGCTCCCAGATGCCGTTCCCCCGCCGGGCGCCGGCCGGAGCTACGCCCCGCGCGACCACCGCGCCTGCCCCGGCGACGTTCGCGACTCCGGCTGCGGCCCCGCCGCCGCCGGCGCTGGCGGCCCCGCGGGACCGGGAGCGGGAGTCGATCGAGGAGGAGAACCGGGCGCGGCTGGCGGCGATGAGCCGCGAGGAGATCGAGGAGGCGCGCAGCGAGGTCCTCTCTAAGGTCGACCCCGCCGCCCTCGCCGCCATCCGCGCCCGCCGCCGCGGCCCCGGCCCCTCCGCCTCCGCCGGGGCCCCCGCCGGGCCCGGCCCCCGCGATTTCGCCGTCCCGCCGGCGAGCCTCCGGTGCGCCCCTGCGGTCCGCGACCTCGCTGCGGGGGGCCCATGCGGGGCGGCAGGCCCGGCGTGCAAGACGCCACCGAGCGCGCCAAGGCCCGCATGGCCGCGAGCGCAGCCGCCGACGGCGCCGGCGCCGGCCCCGCCCCGCCCTCCCGCAGCGCCCTCCGCCCCGGGTGCCCCGCCCGCCCTCCAGAGCCGCGCCCGTGGGGCCGATCGCGGGCGCAGGGACCGCGAGTACGAGGCCCCATACCTTCCCCCGCCGACTCGGCCGCCTACGGGGCCCGCCTGCCGCGCCCCGCCGCCCGCTCCGGCGCCGCCCCGCCGCCCGTCGGATCCGAGAGCGACTCGGACAGCGCTGCCAGGCGAGCCGCCCTCGCGGCCTTCTCGCCCCGCGCCTCCTGACCGAGCGCCCTGCGCCCCGCAGCGACGATGGGGCCGAGGCCCCCCGCGGGCGCATCCCTTCCTCCCGCAAGCGCGCCGCCGCCGCCGCCGCCGCCGCTTCTGTGGCCTCCGACATCATCCTCCCCGGTACCCGCCACTTTTCGTCCTTCCCCTCGCGTCCCGACGCCGTCCCACCCCCGCAGCGTACGAGGCGGACAAGCTGGCGTGGATGCAGGACGCGGAGCCGTCGCCGGCCCCCGCGCGGGCGCGTCCTGTCCCCGAGCGCCCGCCCGCGCGTGCGCCGCCGACGGGTTCGCGCAGGAGGGGGCGGAGGCCGACCTGGGCCCCGTGGAGCGCTGGCGCTTCGACTTCGAGGGGCGGCCCGTGCCCCCCGGGCAGGGCGCGCCCCCCGGCCCGCCCCGGCCGCCGCTGCGCTCTCTCTGAGGGCGGGCGCAGAGCCGCCCTCCTCGAGCGCGCTGTACCACCACGGGGAGGAGCCCGGCGCCGCGGGGTACACGATCGAGGAGCTCTACATGCTCATACGCTCCTCGGTGCTGCTCCTCCCGCCCTCGGCGGCCGCCCCGCGCTCGCGAACCTCGTGCCGGCAGGTGCCCGGGCAGCGGGCGGCGAGCCTGCGCACCCTCGCCGCCATCCTCCGCCGCCTCTACTCCGCCGAGCTGCCCCGCGCCGGCGAGGCCCCTTCGCCCCGTGTACCCCCCGCCGCTCACTTTCGCCGCAGCGGAGCTGGCGGCCTTCCTCTCGGCCAACGACGTCGCGATCGTCCTCCGCTGCGCCCTCGACGACCCCGTACCCCCTCCCCGTCCATTCCCCCTCCCGGGTGCCCACTCGGCCGCCGCAGAACGCGACGGTGGTCCTCGCGGCGTCGCAGGCGCTGCACGCCCTCTTCCTCCACCCGACGAGTGCCCTGCCGCGGGCGCCAGCGAGCCCTGTACCCCCCTCACGCCCTTTCCGGCAGTGGTGGACGAGGGGCCCCTCGCGGACGTGCACCGCGGGGAGGAGGTCTGGCCGGGGCTGCCCCCGGGCCGCCCCCGCCCGGGGCCCGCCCCGCCCCGCCCCGCGCCCCGCGGCGAGGCCCGCCCTCCACCCCCCCGCGCCTCCTCTTCCTTCCTCATCGAAATCCCCTCGCAGGAGCTCGAACCCGAGGACCCCGGCCAGGCCGAGGAGGACGAGGCGGAGGCGGCGCGCGAGCAGCGGGAGGCGCGCCGTACCCCCAGCACGCTCTTCCACCTCTCCTCACGTCCTCCTCAGGGACCCCGGAGCGATGCGGACTGGGCCCGTGACGACTGCGTCCACGCGGTACCGCCCCCCCTCCCCCGCCTCCCCTCCGCCTCCGCCCGTTCCGAGGCGCGCTGGGGGCCAGGCGGTGACGCGGATGGGGCTCCTGCACCGGGTGCGGTACCTCCTCGAGGTGCGCCCCCGTGCCGCGCCGTGCCGTGCCCCCGAGGCGGCCTCGAAGAACCGGCCGGGCAGGTCGCCCGCGTGGAGGCGGCCGTGCCCTACCTGCTCGACATCCTCGTCCGCTGCGCCCGGCACTCCCCCGCCCTCGCGAACGAGATAGCCCGCGTCCGCCCTCCACGCCCCCCCTCCATCCCCTTCTCCCCCTCCTCCGCCTCTGATTCTCGGCTGCAGTGCCCGCGGCTGCTCGAGACGGTCCGCCGCGAGTTCGTCGAGGCGGATGTGCCCCCCGACCCCGCCCCGCTTCGGTGCCTCTCCCCCCCCTCCCCCCCCCCCCTCCTTTGCCGCCTCCCCTCTGCCTCTGAGGCGCGCCGGGCAGCCGTACGGGGTCCCCCAGCCGGCCGCCCTGCGCCTCCTGCGCGCCCTCTGCGAGGCGGGGCGGTGCGGGTTGATCCCCTCCCCCATCCAGACCCCTCCCCGCCTCACTCTCCCCCGCAGCCACGTCGCCGAGCGCGCGCTCGTGCGCACGGGCCTCGCCGACTCCGTGAAACGGTGCCGTCCTCCCCGGCCCCGACTGCGTCGCCCCTCACGCCCTCCTCCCAGGTTCTTCCTGGTGCGGGCGGGGACGGAGCGGGGGGCGGCGCTGGCGGGGGAGTCGCTGCGGCTGTGGCGCGCGCTGGCCGCCTACGGGCTCGACCTCGAGTCCCTCCCCGACCTCTTCGGGCGGCTGCTCCCCTACCTCCGGCCCCCGGCCCCCGCCCCCGGGGGCCGCGCAGGCGAGCTCGAGGGCGACGGCGGCGTGCCCCCCGAGGCGCAGGCCGCCCGCGCCATCTTCGGCGTCTTCGAGTCGGCCGCCTTCGCCGCCGCCGCCTCCGCCCCGCAGGCGATTTCATCTCCCCTCTTCTTCCCTCTGTCGCCTTGCCCCCCGCTCCGCCCCGCGCTGAGGGCTCGGCAGATGGGGGGCGGGCCCGTGGCCTGGACCCACGTGGGGCGCCTGCTGGAGCCGGCCTTCGAGTGGACGGCCGCCGCCGCCGCCTCGGCCGCCGCGCCCCTCTTCCCCGGGGGCCTCGACCCCGCGCGCCCGCCCGAGGCCTGCCTCCGCCTCCTGGCGCCCCTCGCGGGGGCCCTCCACTTCCTGGGCGGGTACTTCGCGATGGCTGCCCGCCGCCCGGGCCCCGGGGGCTACGAGGACATGGCGGAGCGCGCGTGCCACGCCCACGCCCTCCCGCTGCTCGCCTCCCGCCCCGCCGACCTCGCGTTCCGCGCCGCCGCCGCCCTCGCCGCCGGCCCCGCCGCGCCCACCCCGGCCCTCGTGCTGCTCGCCGACTGCGCGGCCGGCCTCGCGCGCTGGTGCCACGCGCTCATCGGCCTCCAGCGCGCCGCCGCCGCCCCGCTGCGCGCCGCCGGCCTGCCGGAGCGCCTCCTGCCCCTCGCCGAGGCCGCCGCCGCCGGCCGCCGCCCCTCGCGCCTCTCCTTCGTCTCGGCCCACGACGCTGCCTCCACCGCCCCCTCCCAGGTCCGCCCCCCCTCACCGCTCCGGCCCCGCCTGGCCCCGCTCGCCTCACCCCCGCCGCAGCGCTTCCCGTGGGGCGAGCGGGCGGCGCGCGTGGCGACCGGGGCGGCCGTGGCGGCGGTGCTGGCGGCTCTGCGGTGCGCGGAGGCGGCGCCCGAGGGACCCGGGGCGGACGAGGCGGTGCGGGGACGGGCGCGGCGGGCGGCGGCGGGCCTGGTGCCGCGGCTGCTGCCGGGCGACGAGCCGCTCCTGCGCGACCTGCTCCTCGCCGGCGCCCTCGTGCCCCCGGCCCCCGCCCCGGGCCCCGCTCCCCTTCCCCTCGCCGCCCGCCCTCGCCGCCGCCCTCGCCCCGCACCTCCTCCACTCCGCCGCCCCCTCCGCCTCCGGTACCTCGCCCCCGGCCTCGCTTTCCTCTCCCGTCCGCCGGCGCCGCGCTGAGGGCGGGGGCGCAGTGCAGCAGCAGAGCGAGCGGCTGGGGCGGCGGACGGACCCCCGCGCCCTCGCCTCGCTGCACCTCCCCATGCCCCACGCCGCCCTCGCCTCCTCCCTCCCCTGGGGCCCCGACTGGCCCTGGGCCGCCCTCCGCCCCCTCCCCGAGGGCGGGGGCGGGGCGGCGGGGCGGGGGAGGGCGGGGCGGGGGCGCGGCGGGCGCTGCAGGCGCTGCAGGTGACCGCGCAGCTGAACCTCCACCTCGCCGAGTCCGGGGAGCGTGCGCGCCGCCGCCCGCCCCCCGCACCGGCTCGGCGCCGACGCGGCGGGGCGGCAGAGGAGGTGCCGGCGGGGCTGCAGCTGTACGGCCTCATGCGGCTCTTCCTCGTGGCGCCCTCCCCGGGGGCCTACCACGAGGCCCCCGTGGACGCCGCCCTCGCCCGCCTCGCCGCCCTCCTCGCCCCCCGCCTCGCCGCCCTCCGCCCCGACGAGGAGCTCGAGCCCCTCCCCGACGCCTCCGCCCGCCTCGCCCCGCACTCCGTCGCCCGCCGCCGGCCCCTCCTCGGCGGCCGCTCCCCCTTCTACTTCTTCTACAGGGCCCGCCCCTCCCCCTTTTATTCCGGCCGCCCCTTTCTTCATTTCTCGAATTGATGCGTACCCCCAGCGCTTCGTGGAGGCCTTCGCGGCGGAGGGGTACGGCCACGCGACGTTCGCGCAGCTCGTCCTCGCGATGCTCGCCGCGCACCACCCGCCCGCCTACCGCCAGGTTCGCGTACCCCCGTTAGTTTCTCCGTACCCGCCCTGGAGCTCTAAGGGGGTACGGCCAGCTGCTGTGGCGGGACCACGCGGACGAGCTGCGGCTCCTGCGGGCCGAGCCGCTCGGGGACCCGGGCGCGTACCTGTACCCCGTGGAGCGTGACGGGGAGGTGCTGCGGGGGTACGAGGAGGCGCTGGTTCGGGGGCGCGAGCTGCCGCCCTTCCTGCGACGCGTGGCGCTGCACCACACCGCCGCGCGCCTCTTCGGGGGCGGGGCGGACTGCGCCGCCGCCGCCGACTCGCTCGCCCGCCTCATCGAGGACGGCCCCGCGGTAGGGCCCTTAGCCCTCAGCCCCCGCCTCTCGAGGTCTGAGCAGCGCGCGCAGGAGGCGGTGCGCGGGCTGCTGGAGGTCGAGGGCGAGGGCCTCGCGCCCCGCCCCGCCCGCCTCGCCGCCGCCCGCGCCGCCTGCCGCCGCTCCGAGAGGGCCGCCCGCCGCGCCGCCGACGAGTTCGGCGGCTTCCAGGCGCAGGGGTTTGAGTGCAGCGAGTAGATTGGGGGCGTGGCTGTGCAGGCGGGGGCTCGATCACTCAAGATCACGCTTGCAGTACTAGTCGCAGATGGAGGGGATGAGGGGGCCGGGGAGAGAAGATGGCGTGGGCGGGCGGGGCCGGGCTGCGCGTCACTCGAGGAGGAGGGCGAGGAGGTCTTTCACGACGTCCGCCGCCCCCGCGGCGACGAGGGCGTCCAGCGCCGGGCCCTCCAGCAGGCCCCGCCACCCCGCCCGCAGCGCCCTCTTCGCCACCCGCCGCATCTGCGCGATTTTTTGCGATCGGCGCGAGGCGGTCGGCTCGATTGTCTCGCGAAATTCGCGGAGTTGAAATGAAACGAGCGCGCATTTTGCAGCGGATCCTCTGCATCTGAATGCACGTTTTGATCGGTTGTTGATGAAGCGAGGCCGCGGGTGGCGACGAAAATCTGGAAGGCATCCTCCGGCGTCAACTCCTCGCACGCGGCGAGGCGGTCGACGCAGCCGCTCAAGAGCCGCGGGAGCTGGTAATAGTGGGCCGCCCGGATCAGGTCGACGAGGTCGATGGCCGTCAGGCTCTGCTGGATCTGCCCCCGACACCCAACGTCAACTGACCCATGGCCACCGATCAGGGAGTTTCTTTTCTGGCAATTCAATGATTCAGCAGAGCAGCCTGCAGCTGGCAGCCGCTGTTCTGCTAGGCGACGGCCTGGGGCAGCAGTTTAAATTTTGCACAGCAGAATTTCGAAGCGCGCCTCGGCGGTGTAGAGGTAGCGGAGGAGCGCGAGGACGGTGCTCTTTCTGAAGGCCGTCGCGTCGACCTCCCCGCTTGCCGCCTCCCGCATCTTTGTGGGGAAGAACAGGCCCCCGATATGTAGCGCACAAATATTAGTTCGCATCGCCGAGGCGACGATGATGAATAGAAACGAAACTGAGAATGCCAGAGATGAATAAAGAGCGCAAACCTTGACGCACAGCATCGCGCGAAAAACCTCACAGCGGGCCTGCAAAATAGTTTGAATATATTCCATTGCGAAACCCTACCACGTGCACGCCTGGAGGCCTCGTGAATTATATTTCGCACCTTGAGTATGAACGAATGCGCATGTATCTGAAGAAGCAAATAACTTACTAAGTTAGTAAATAGAAACGATCGCGAGCTATATCAATAAAAGATCGCACCTGCATTTTGCGGCAATCGAGCGATAGCGATGTCATCTGCGCGGAGGACCGAGATTGAAGATCGATGTTGCCTGTCACAGAATACGAGCTTGAGACATTTCTGGACCGCGAATTTGAATCGAAGAAGTTCAAAACGCTCACTCGCGCACCTTCGTCGAATTCGCGACCACAATCGGCGAGGTCGGCGTCGGGGCGCGAGGAGAGGAGGACGTCGGCGGCGATGCCGAGCGCGGTGGCCTCTCCCCGGACGCAGCAGCGCTCGAAGAGATCGCCGAAGTCGAGCCGCAGGTCCTCTAGCTGCCTCCGCGTCCCCGCGGCGGCCTTCACGGCGTCCGCGGCCGCCACCACCTCCTCCAGCTTGCGGTCCGTGTGGAATGCGACGGGGAGGCCGAGCTGCTTTCCGCACTTGCCGCACCTGTACCACAAGTCCCCATAGCAGTTCGTCATCCGCACAGCCGTGTCTTCTGCCGCATACATCTGGCACGAAGGGCAATGGTAGAGCGTCTGCGATGTCGACATCGCGCGGCCGCGGATACGTATACGACGCGAGCTCGATGCTGCGCGAGAAAAGCAACTCGCCGACCGGGCGCGAGAGTCGATCGCGAGAACTAACTGCCGAGAAACTTGAAAAACTGACGAGAAGTCGAAGTCCAGCTGCGAGCAACAAGCTAGCGCTCGACGCAGACGAAAGCTAACGAGAGGGGCCTGATCATGACTAACTGCAACGAAATCAAAGCCACTGAGCTGACGAGAGTGGCCTCCGGCCGGATCGATCGCGATATATATCTGCACTCGAGCGCGAGCTCGCGATACTGCAACTGAGAGAGGCCGCGGATCGAACCACGCCAGCTGCAGGGGAGAAATTTTAATATATAGGGGAAAATGCAGAAGAGATGATCGATGGGGATCGAGGATCGGAGAGAAGATATATATATATATATAGCTAGCTATAGGAATAACTAGAAGGGGCCGGGGGGGGGGGGGGGGGGGGGGGGGGCAAGGCAAGGAGACGCATGCGCATTTGAGAAGCGGCGGCCGGCAATTCCGATCGCGAAATGAAGCCCCAGTCGCAGGCGATCGCGCGGGCCGTTGTGGCGCTCCTGCTCCTCTCGGCCACCGCCATTTTTCTGACGAACGCCTTCTCGTCGGCGGAGGTCGCCCCGCCCATCGAAATCGAGGGCATCGAGCACAAGAGCAGCATTCACACCGATGCTTCTTTTGAGAGCCTGGAAGCGGCCGAGAAAGCGGAGGCTTCGGCTAGACGCGTGCTCTCCTCAAACGGTGCGCTTAAGCGCATTCCCGCACTGCGGCATTTCACGCGGTTCGAAAACTCTTTCTTCAGCGCTCAGTTCGGGTCGTGCGGGCTTCGGCGCGGCTTTGAACGTTCTGGGCCTCAAAGGCGTGCCGGCTCCTCCTCGGTGCAATTTTGCGGTGCACAATTGATCATGATCATGCATCAGGCGTGGGCGTGGAGATCGGGGTGCAATATGCAATCCACGCAGAGATGATTCTCAGTACCTGGTGCCTCTCGAGCCTGAGCTGAGCGACTGCCTGAGCTGACGCGCTTCTCAGGGAAGGCCAGAAGCTCTACCTCGTCGACCCGGTGCGATTTCGCGCCCTTCATAGCGAATCTATAGCCTGTACTTTGGGCGAAGGACCGGATTCACCAGGCCCTTCATGCCAACTTTGCGCAGTGGACTCACCAGGACGACACGCTGTACGTCGACGCTGCGAACAAGGACGACTCCAAGCAAAACGAGATCTACAACGTGCATTCGATTTTTTGCGCTGATCGTGATCCTTGCGCTTGAATTCGAGCAGGCGGCGATGGCCCGCATGGCGCGCTTCGGGACGCGCGTGGCGGCGGTGCGCAAGTTCTCCGTCGAGGCCGCCAAGCAGTTCGAGGACGGCTCGCTGGACTTCGTGTACGTCGACGGGCGCCACGACCGCGCCGGCGTTGACGAGGACCTAGCCGCCTGGTGCGCGACCCCGCTTTCGAAACCGCAGAGAAACTGAAACTAGAGGCCTATATCTATCCCTTCCCCCCTAATTTAGATTTGCATTTTGCTCGCTGTGAAAATATTCCATTTCGCGTATAATTTTCTTCGCACGATTATCCGTATCTTGTTTAAATTACTATGGCCATGGCTATGCAGCCGACTGGCACGCGCGCGGGCCAGGTATCCGAAGTTGAAGAAGGGAGGGCTCTTCGCGGGCCACGACTACGTGGACGGCCTCGTCGACGCCGGCGAGTTCGGCGTCCGATCGGCCGTCGACGCGTTCGCGCAGAAGCTGCCGCGCGTCGTGCGCGCAACCGAGGCGCGTTTTTCTCAAGGCTTTCATGGATCTGTTGATTCGATTTTCATGATCAGGAACTGAGCGCTCGCGATCGCGCATGCGCAGTGCCTCTCGACGTGCGCGCCGAACTGCTCGGAGTGCATGAAGGAGCGCTCCCCGGGCGGCGTCGGCTGGCCCTCCTGGTGCGAACCCCGGCCACCGCCCGTTGGCTGCGCGCGCCGGGCGCCCGTACTATAGCTAGTACTGTTGACAAGCGGACGTGCACGTGGCCGCACAGGTGGTTCATCAAGTGAGGCCGCGCCTAGGACTGGATCCGGAGGCGACTCGACGTCGTCGCTATCGTGCCGCAGTGCGCATGCACTCCGCGCGCCGCCGCGGCAGCCTCGAACTTCGGTAGCCCGCGGCCGCTTGCGCGGTTCGGAAACGTCAGTTATATTAGGAGCCCTGAGTGCCGGGCCCCGAGCCGGCCTCAGTCTGTACCAAACCAGCACCAAATTTCGCGCACAAGCTACGGCGCAGATCAAGCCGAGTCTACGGTACTCATGATCATGATCATGATCATGATCAGGCGCAGAGCTTAAGCTTGAATTCGAACGCGAGCCTGCAGACTCTAATCGAAAGAGAGATTCGGCATCCCCGTTGCGCGCGAGCTATACCGGTAGCGCTGCCGTCGCCAGGCGCCGGCCCTCGATCGCGACGGACGGTGCGAAATCGGCGGCGCGAAATCGGCGGCGTCATTCCGAGTCTCAGCCCACCCTGGGTTCGACTCCGGGGAGAGGACATTTGATCCTGCACGAAGGAACGCGGCGCGCGCGCCCCGATGCACGGATACGTAGCACTTCCAGCGAGCACAACTGGAGCCGCGGCGAATCGGTTCTTGGCGATCGGGGCAGCGAGATGCTGCAACGCGCTGCTCGAGCGCACGGGCTCAAGGCAGGCCAGCGCCAGCGCGAGCAGGAGCTCCTTCTTCTCAGACAGAGTCAGGGGCAGCCGCTCCTTCTTCGGCGGCGCGTTCGGCCTCCAGTGGCCAGGTGGCCCGCGTCAAGGCCTGGCGGGCCATGGCCAGCTGCAGTTGCGACAGGTCCGCGCGCCGCCCAGCCGCGAGAGGTCCACACGCGTACGCGACGCTGATCGCCTGCCCATGCACGCAGCTCGCTTCTTCAGTTTCGAGGCTCGAGCTCGCCGCCAAGCAGAGCGGCCCCGCGGTTCGGGACGCCGTCGCGGCGGGCCCCTCGGACTCGGCCGGCCCCTCGGAGTTCGTTATTGCAACGTTCTACAACCTCTCCTGCGCCTTCCCGGATCCCCAGGCGGAGGTCGCGGCGCAGAAGGCGGTTCGTCAGCTCGAGCGCTCAAGCGCGCGGCCCCTCCCGCGGCCGACGCGCGCCGCAGTGGCTGAAGGGGAAGGAGCTGCGCGGGCGCATCCACTTCACGACGTACGGCATGAACGGGCAGATCAGCGGGCGGCGCGCGAGCGTGGACGAGTACGCCGCCTGGCTCCGCGGCGACGAGCGCTTCAAGGACGTCTCCTTCGTCATCTACCCCACCGAGACCTTCGTCTTCCCCAAGAGTACGCACATCCTCTCCTGCGCGTCCCGTCGCCCCGAGCTGAAGCCTCGCCGCCCGCGTCCCGGCCCGTCGCCTCGCCGCAGTGAGCGTCAAGACGAAAAAGGCCAGGCCGGACCCCTACCCCTGAATACTGCTCCAGCGCCTCTAACCAGGTCCTGCGCCGCACTGCAGAGCCTCGTGGGCACCTTCGACAACAAGATCGACATGAGCAAGCGCGGTGCGCGTACCCCTTGCAATTGGAGCCTCCACTCTCTCGTCCCCCCCTGAGCCTCCTGTACCCCCCAGGACACTACATGACGCCAGCGGAGTGGCGGCGCACCCTGGCGGACCCCGACGAGGAGTTCGTCCTCGTCGACGTCCGCAACGAGTACGAGTGGAAGGTCCGCGCCTCGAATCCCCGCGCGGCGTCTTCTTGAGTTCCTCCGTTCCGAGTACCCTTGCGCCGCAGATTGGCCATTTCGTGAGCGCAAAGGAGAACACCGTCATTCTGCCAGGTACCCCCGTCTCGCCCCCGCGCCTTTCCCTGATCCAATCTGACCATGTACCCCCCAGAGCTGGACACTTTTAAGGAGTTCGAGGAGACGGAGTTCCTCGACGAGCTCCGGGGTAGGCTCACCTCCGACAAGACCAAGGTACCCCCTCCTACCCCTGTGCCATTTTGTTTCCCCTCCGTGCCCCGACGCGCTCGGATCAGCTGCTGATGTGCTGCACCGGGGGTATTCGCTGCGAGATCTACTCCGCCTACCTCCGCCAGCAGGCGAGCGCGGTGTACCCCCTGTAACGCTCTTCCGACTTCTCCCTGAACTTGCCCCCGCAGGGATTCGACAACGTGCACCAGCTGAAGGGCGGCATCATCAAGTGCGCCTCGTACCCCCCGCCGCCTCCCCATCTCCCCGCGCTCGAAGGCCGCCGGTGCGCAGCTACGGGGCGCAGGAGGGGGACGCTCAGTGGACGGGGCGGCTGTACGTCTTCGACGACCGGTACCACCCTTGTTTTCTCCTCCCATTCTGCTTGCTGCGTACCCGGCACGACTCGATCCCCGCTCGCAGGCTGACGGTGCCCCTCGCCCCCTCCCCCCACGAGCCCAACGCCGCCGCCGCGGCTCCCCTCGACTCTCCCACGAGGTACCTCCGCCGCCCCCCCCCCCCCCCCCTCCCCCCCCCCCACTCGATCCGACGCGGGAGGGGTACCCCTTCCAGCTTCTACGAGGCCAATCCGGAGGCGCGGGCGCGGGCGGCGCCGTCCGCCGAGAAGGGCGTCTGCCTGCACTGCCGCACCCCCTCCGACGACTGGACCCAGGCGAGCGCATCTCCCTCTTCTTCCATCCCCCCTCTAAACTAACTCAACCGCCCCTAGTGCGCGAACGTGGACTGCAACTGCATGTACCGGTGCTGCGCGGGGTGCCGGGCGCGGACGGCGAGCACCTGCTCGCGGGCCTGCCTCAACGCCCCGCGCCTCTCGGCCCGCCTCTCCCGCCTCCCCCCCGAGCTCCTCGCCCGCCGCGACCGCGTCGCTCCTGAGCCCGAGAGCGAGGGCGGGGCGCCGGCGCCCTCCTCCCCGCTCCTCGAGTGGCGCGGCGGCGAGCTGGCCCCGCACCGGCCGCCTGCCCACGCCGACGAGCGCGTGTGGGTCAAGCCGGCCCGCTCCTGCGCCCTCCCGGAGCCCGGCGCTGCCGCCCCGGCGCCCTGACGCCCCACAGCGTTCCATCGAATTGAACTGAACCGGACGGGAGGCGGGCCTCGGGAGCTGGCTGGGGAGGTGGAGGGCTAGGAGGTGGCGACGGGGGGCGGGGCGGGGGGGCGGGGGCTGCACTCGGGGCAGGGGGCCTGGGTGAAGCCGCGGAGGCGGTCCTGGCCGTAGAGGGCGCCGCCGCCCATGCAGTGGAGGCAGAGGACGGCGAGGGCGGCCGCCTCCTTGGAGCCCTCGCCCCGCCGCCACGGCGCCCCCGCCGCCTCCACCGCCCCCCGCACCACGCTCGGCAGCAGCGGGAAATAGCCCGCCGGCGTGAACACGATCAGCTGCGGCTCCGACGACTGCTGCGGTTGCTGCTGCTGCTGCTGCTGCGGCGGCGGCGGCGGCGGATGCGGCGGCTGATGCTGCGCCTGAGGCTGGGCCTGCTGCTGCTGTTGTTGAGCCTGCTGCTGCTGCTGCTGCTGCTGCGGCGGCGGCGGCGGCGGCTGGGACTGCTGCGGGGCCGTGTGGTGCGCGGTCCCTGGGGCCGCCCGATTGAACGACTCCTTGGCGAGGCACATGCTGCGGGGGGCGTTAGCGCGAGATGCCGTCGGCAAGGAGGGAGAGGGGGCGCCTGCAGTGCCTGCTGGCCTTCTCGTGGTGGAGAAGGTACCGCCCGCAGCCGCGGCAGAGGGCCTCCGCCAAGGCCGCCGGCTCGGCGGGGCTGGGCACGGGGGCGGGGGCTGGGGCGGGGGCGGGCGCCGGGGGCCCACGCGGCGGTGATGGTTTGGACTTGGATGGAGTGGTCTTGCCGGAAGAGCTGGCGGGCGGCGGGGCGGCGGGGGCGGGAGGAGCGCGAGGCGGCTGGGCGGCGGGCGAGGAGGTGGCGGGGGCGGCGGGGGCGGCGGGGGCGGCCTTGCTGGGCGAGGAGGAAGAGGGGAGGAGGAGGCCGGGCTCCTTCTTGCCGCCGCCGGCCGCCCCCTCCGTTTGCTGCCGCCCAGCGGGGTCACGCGGGCCGTCGCGCACGGCTCGCAGCCTCTGGAGCAGCGGCCGGCGGCGGGGCGGACCTTCGCGGAGAGGCCGAAGGAGGCGAGCCAGGCGTCCGTGCGCGCCATGGCCGCCTTCGCGTCCTCCCGCCCCGCCTTCGAGTCGTACCACCCGACCTGCCCCCGCCCCGCCCCGCGCTTCACGCCCCCTCCCCCCGACAACCCTACCCCTCCTCCCTCCCTCCCTGCTCCCCTCCTCCCCCCTCTGCAGGGGCGCACCTTTGGGGGAGGCGCGCCGGAGAAGAGGGCGCGGAAGAAAGACTCGGCCTCGTAGTCTGAGGGGAGGCGGGCGCGCCGAGCTCAGCGCGCCGCGGGCGGGGCCGCTTGCGAGGGCTACGCGCGCGAACCGGCGAGGGGGAAGTTCAGGCCGCGGCACTGCGGGGTACGGATCAGGGGATTCGAGGGGAGCAGGGTGCGGGGCGCAAAGCAAGGGGGCGAGCCTCAGCAAGCTCTGGGCCCCAGCAGGCGATGGCCATGCGGTCGACCCAGCGCGCCGCCTTCTGCGTCGCGCGGGGCGCGTCCGAGTAAGGCCGTGCGCGCTCTTTTGGGCCGAGGGGTACGGGCGCACGTCGACGTTGACCCAGCCGGTGTGATTCAAGCGGGAGCCGCGCCAGCCGACCTGCGCTCGCGAAGGGTTCTCTCGTCGTCGCCCTCCCTTGCGCTATCCCGCCGCCTGGGGAGCCGGACCTGGGCGAAGATGGTGCGGTACTTGACGTGGACGGAAATGCGCCCTGCGCCGGCCCCGCTCGGAGGGCACAGGGCAGGAGGGGAGGGCGAGCGCGCCCGTCTGCACGTTGGGAGTGGTCTTAGGTACCCCCTCGGGGCTCCCGTCCTGCCCGGAGTGTGAGAGGCGAGTGGGAAAGGGGACGCTCGAATCTCACCGGCTCTGGCACGCCGTGCGAGGCCATGAAGGCTTTGAGGCGGGCGGCGCCGGTCGGGCCCACGCCGGCCCCGAGGGGCGACGGGTCGTGGACGCCCACCTGCCGGCCCCGCTTCGGCCCCTGCCGCCTCCCTCCGAGGGGGGGCGGGGCGCCACCTTCGGGCCCTTCTCCTGAAACAGCGACCTGTACCACGCCTGCGGCACCCCTCGGCCCCCGCCCCGCCCCGCCCCTGTGCCCAGCGCGCGAGCCCCGCCCGCACCTCCCCCTCGTACACTGCAGGGGTACGTCGGACGGGGCGCAGGAGGGGCGCACGCGGGGGAGGGGCGGGTCGCACGCCGGGCATCGAAGTTGAGGCCGCGGGCGGCGGCGGCGGCCGGCCCGAAGCAGGCGATGCTGAAGCGGTCGTGCCAGCGGGCGGCGTCCTTCGGGGGAGGGGGCGTTGAGGAGGGCGTCTGGGGGGGATCTGCGCGGAGGCGTCCGGCACCTTTTCGTCCTTCCACCAGGCCGAGAACTGCGGGGCCCGTCGGGGGCGGAGGGGGCGGGGCCCAGCACGCGCGCCCGCACCCGCTGGCCCCTCCAGCAGACCATCGCCAGGAAGACGGCTGCACCGCTGGCGCCCCGCACCCACTGCGCGGCGCACGAGGCGGCTCGAGAGGCGCCTGCCGGGGGTGCGGGGCGGGGGCAGGGGGGGCGGGGGCGCGAGGCGGGCCTGGACGCCGTGGTCCGCGTCGTACTCCTCGTCCTCGTCGTCGCCGCCCTCGCCCTCGCTGCCCCCGCCCTCCTGCGTCGACGAGCGCGCCCGCTTCTCCGGCGGCCCCGCTCCCTGCTGCCCCATCCACAGCGCCAGCCGGCTCCGCGCCCGCTCGAAGTCGATCTCGGGGTCGTTCACGCCGTACTGAAGGCGGCCGCCCGAGGCGGGTCGGAGGGCGGGCGAGTCGGAGGGGGGTACCCCGCGCGCACTTCGGCGGGCGGCTCGTGGATGAAGAGCGCCTTGTACCACTGCTCGCACGCGTAGCCTGGGGGGGGCATGGCCTCCGGGAGCCTCGGGCGCGCGGCGGGCCGGGGGCGGGGCCGGGCGCACTCTCCGGGGCGAAGTTGGTGCCCTTCTCCCGCGCCTTGTCGCGTCCGTAGCAGGCGATCATGTACCGATCATACCACCGGGCCGTGTCCTGCCGCTCCGTGCTCGGTGGCGAGGGGGCGGGGCGGGAAGATCGGGGGCACCTCGGCGCGCTTGCAGCAGGAGACGAGGAACAGCTGCGCGCGGTGCGCGTTCGGGGGGGGGGGGGGGGGGGGGG
>QPMI01000345.1:0-50817 GCA_004431415.1 Cyanophora paradoxa | reverse complement strand
CCCGCGCAGTTCGACGCCAAGGGGGACCCCGGGGTGGAGGCCCGCACCGCCGAGTTCTTCAACAGCAACCAGGCCCGCGCCCCGCGCCCGGCCCGCCCGCGCGCCCCTGACGCCCCGCCCCGCAGCCGCGGTGCCTGGCGACGCTGCGGGCGGCGGTGCGGGCGCGCGTCGGGGAGCCGATGCCGCCGCCCCGGCCCCGAGCGCCGCCGCCTCCTCCCCGTCCCGGCCCAGAGCGCCTCGCCGCTCCGGCCCCACAGCGCTGCCGCATCCCGCCCAGGAGCGCGTCCGCCTCGCGGCCCGGGAGCGCCGCCGCTTCGAGGCCGGGGAGCGCGTCCGCGCTGCGGCGGGGGAGCGTGGCGGGGGGCCCGGGCGGCGGGGGAGCGGGGACCCGGGAGGAGGAGGGCCGGGCGCGGGTGTCGGCCCTGGCGGAGGCCTTCCGGCCCCTCTCCCCGAGAAGCACCGGCTGCGCTCGGACGACGAGGACGGCGAGGAGGGCAGCAGCAGCGAGTCCGGCCTGGAGAGCTCCGGGGCCGACGTGCCCCCGCCGCCCTCGCCCGCCCCGCCCCCGCGTCGCCCGCCTCCCATCGCCCGGCCCCGCGCCTGGCAGCCCCTCTCCTCGCGGACCTCTCCCAGGGCACGCGCCCGGCCAGCCGTCCAGCCCGAGCGGGGCCCGCCCCGGCGCCGGCTCGCCGACGCAGCGGGCGACGCAGCGGCCGGGGCGGGCTGGGGCCCGCTCGCCGGCGCTGGGGACGGCCTCGTCGGGGACCTCTTCGCGCGGGCGCGCGGTGCGGACGGCGAGTGGCGCTTCGAGCTGCGCGAGGACCGCCCCGTCGCCCGCTCCTGGTCCGACATCTTCGTCTAGCCCCCGGCCCCAGCGCGCGTGTACTCTAGTCTTTTTGGACAATTCGACACTCGGCTCCGCTGGCGCGGTGCGAGCGGCGAGGGTGCGCGAGTGCGCGGGGCTCGAGCTCCGCGCCGCCCGCTCACTTGCCGCGCCGCCGCTTCTCGGATGACGGCCTGCGGCGCGCGGGCGGGGACGGGTGAGGGGCGGCGGGCGGCGGCGGGCGGCGGCGGGGCGCCCGGGGCGCGGCGGCGACGCACTCCTTCTCCTTGTCCTTCTCCTTCTCCTTGTCGCGCCGCTTCTCCTTCTTCTCCTCGTCGTCCTTGTCCTTCTCCTTCTCCTTCTTCTCCTCCTTGTCCCGCTTGCGCTCCGCTGCGCGCGGGCCGTGAGGCGCGCACCGAAGCGGGCGTGGGGCGGGGGCGCACCCTTCTCCTCCTTGCGGTCCTTCTCGCGGCCGTCCCGCTCCTTCTCCTTCTCCTTGTCGCGGCCCTCGCGCGGGGACGGGGCGCGCCCCGAGGCCGAGGGCGGGGTGGGGACGGAGGTGGAGGGGGCGGCCTCCGGGGGCGGGGCGGGCCCCGAGGCGGCGGGGGCGTCCTTGTGGGAGGAGCCCTTGGCGATCTTGACGACGCGGCGGGGCGGGGCGGCCGCCTTCTCCTCCCGCCCCTCCTCCTTCTTCTCCTCCTTCTTCTCCTCCCGCCCGGGGCGCTCCTTGTCGCGCCCCTTGGCCTCCCGCTCCCGCTCCTCCTCCTTCTCCCGCTCCCGCTTCTCCGCTCCTCCTTCTCGCGCTCCCGCTCCCGCTCCTTGTCGCGCTCGCGGTCGCGGTCGCGGTCGCGGGCCTCGCGGGAGACCTCGCGGCTCGACGCCCGCGCCCTCCGCGCCGCCGCCTCTGCCCGGGCCCGCCCTCAGCGCCCGCCGAGCGAGCGCGCGGGGCCCGGGCGGGCGGGCGGGGCGCGCGCACCCTCCTCCTCGTCCGGCGGCGCTTGGGCGCCGCCTCGGGCGCGGCGGCGGCTCCTCGCGCTCCGCTTCCGCTCGCCGCCCTTGTCCTTCGCGTCCCGTTCCCGCTCGCGCTCGCGCTCGCGCTCCCGCTCCCGCTCGCGCTCCCGCTCGCGCTCGTTGCGGGCCGCAGCCGGGGGAGGGCGCCGGGGGGCGGCCGGGCGGGCGAGATGGAGCGGGCCGGGGCGGGCGCCCGCGGTCGTCCGAGGGCGTCGCCGTCCCCGACACCGGCTGCGAGCTCGGCGCCGAGCCGGCCGCCCGCCGCCGCTTCGAGGCTGCCGGCCCGACCGTCAGCGCGCGCCCTCTGGAGGCGGGGCGGGAGGGCGGGGCGGGGGGGGGGGGGGGGTACCGGACCATTGTCGTCGACCGGCTCGGCGTCGGCGCCGCCGCGCTTCCCGTCCCGCGCCTCGCGCGCCTCCCGAGCGGGCGCCGCCGTGGCCGCCCCCGTCCCCGCCCCCTCCTTCGCCGCCGCCGCCTCCCGCTGCCCCCCCGCGGCGGCAGCGCGCCGAGGGCCCGGAGGCAGCGGCGCCCGCGGCGGCGCCGCCCTCCCGCCGTCCGCCGCGCTCGCGGCGGCCGGGGCGGCCTGCGGGCGGGCGGATCGCGGTCTCCGTCCCTGTTGCGGTCGGCCGGCGGCGGGGCGCGCCTCGGCTCCGGCGGGGCGCCCTTCCCCTCCTACGCGGTCCGTGAGCGACGCAGCGGCGCCCCGAACCGGCAGCAGCGCGCACCCGCGGGGCCCCGCTGGGCACGAAGTCGGGCGCGTTGGGGTTCAGGCTCTGGCCCTCCCGCTGCCGCGGCCCGTCGCGCGCCGGCGGCGGCGGCTGGGCCTGCCCCGGCTTGGTCGCCCCCCGCGCGTCCGCGGCCGCGGCGGCCGCCGCAGCGGCGACGGCGCCGCCGGGCCCGCGTGCCGGAGGCGGCGCGCCGGCTCCCGCCCGCCAGCTCCCGAGGCCCCCACGGGTGCCTCAGCGCGCGGCTTCGCCTGTCGCGCTGTCAGCTCGCTCCTTGCGGCGCCAGGGGGAAAGCGGACCGCAGCGGGGCCGGCGCGGGACCGGCGGCGGGCGGGGCGAGGCGGCGGCGGCGGGGCCGGCGGCGGCGGCGGCGGCGCCCCCCGGGCGGCCGGCTTCTTGGGGAGCATGGCGACGAGCATGCCGTGGTAGCTGCGGGGCGGGGCGGCCTCAGCGCGGCCCCTCCCGCCGCACGGCAAGGCGCACCGGGCGGCGAGGGCCTTGATGTCCTCGCGCGTCTCCTCCTCCTTCATCCTGCGGCGCGGGGTCGGCGGCCGGCGGGGCGGGGGCGGGGGGGGCGGGGCACTTGGAGACGAGGGCCTCGATCTCGCGGGCGGCCTTCTCCATGCCGGGCCGCCGCACCGGCGGGAAGATCTTCGCCTGCGCCAGCTGCGCGCCGAGGGGCGGCTCAGCGCGAGCCGGCGGCCCGCGGGCGGGGGCGGCGGGGGCGGCAGGGGCGGGGGCGGGCCCGGGAGAGGATGAGGAGGGCGTTGCGGCGCTCCATGAACTCCTTGCTCTCGAGGAGGCTCTTGAAGGCGTCGACGAGCTTGCCGTACCACTTGTCGACGACGCCCTGGAACTGGTTGTACGAGGCGCGCTTGGCGGAGAGGTCCCCGAAGTTGGTGGAGAAGCCCGGGTAGGCGGCGCAGGACTTGTCGAAGGCCGCCTGGTTCGCCGTCCACTGCTGCCACACCCCGATGAGCTCCGCCATGAACTTGCCTGAGGCGGCGCGTGTGTCGGCGCGGGGCGACGGAGCGCAGAAGGCGAGGCAAGGGGCGGGGCACCGACGCGGGAGGCCTCCTTCTCGGTGCAGGAGAAGATGTGGTCCCGCATCACCGAGATGCTCTGCCCGCCCCCCGGCGTCAGGCGGCCGGGGCGGGGCCGGCGGGGGAGCTGGGGCGGGCGGCGCGCCTTCTGGAAGAAGGCGAGGGTGGAGAAGCACTTGGCCGAGGAGAAGTGCAGCAGCAGCACGAACTGCGGCCCGGCGCGGCGCGGCTCAGAGGGCAGGGGAGGGGACGGGGCGGGGCCGGGGGCGCCTTCATGCAGTAGGAGGCGTCGAGGAGGGAGTAGGCGGAGCGGGGGAAGATGCAGAGCTGGAGGAAGGACATGATGAAATCCTTGTGGTAGCGCGCTGCTCGGGGCCGTCAGTGGGCTAAAGCTACCCTCGGGGCGCGAAGGCCGGGGCCGCACGGAGGAAGGTGTCCTTGGCGCGCTCGAACTTGTCCTTGACGGCGGCGTGGTGCTTCTCGTGCGCCGCCAGCTCCGCCTCCAGCTTCTCCAGCACGCCCTGCCAGGGTGGAGGATCAGCGCGGAACAGGACAGGGCGCGGCGTGGGGTGCTGGCGCGCCTGGGCCCGCTCGCGCTTCTTCTTGCGGTCGGAGCGCTCGAGCTCGGTGCGGTCCTTCTCGCGCTCGCGCGGGTCGTCCAGGACGCGCAGCTGCTCGCGGCACTTGGCGATCTCCGCCTCGTAGCGCGCCTTGGGCACGTATATGTCGTAGAGGGAGAGGGACCAGAAGGCGGCGTACAGCTCCGCCGCGAAGACCTTCCGGCCCACCGCCTGCCCCCCCGGCATCGGCGGGGGCCAGCGGGGCCGGGGAGGGGCGGGGGGCCGGGGGCGCACGTCGTGGACGGGGGCCATGTGGCGGATGGCGCGGACGACGTGCGCGGGGACGAGCTCCTGGGCGCCCGGGGCCGGGGCCGGGGCCGGGGCGCCCTCCTCGCCGGGGAGGTAGGGGAGGGCGGGGCGGGCGATGTGCCAGACGACCTCCGGCTCCAGCTGGTACTTGACGCAGAGCTCCTGCATCGACGGCAGCAGCTTCGCGTACTGCTCCGCCGGCACGTTCGTCTGCCCCGCCCCGCCCGCCGGCGCGGTCACGCGAGGGCGCGCCGGGCTCTCTGGGAGCGGGGGTTGGGGGGCACCTGGAGGAACTCGACGTACTGGATGAGCGTCTCGTGGATCTTGTCGAACGAGTCGCCCACCATCTGCGCGGCGCTCGGCGGAGGGGCCGGGCGGGGAGGGAGGGGAACGGGGGCGGGCGGGCCTTGAGGGGGAACTCGGAGTCGCCGCCCATGAGCTCGACGACGGCGCGGCGCTGCTGGCCGATGAGCGCCAGCAGCGGGAAGGCCGCCCCGGAGCCGAGGAGCACGTCCCGCAGCTTCGTGCACGACTTCTTGTAGTTGGCCTTGACGAGGTTCATGGCCGTCTCGGCCCGCAGCGTCTCCCCGCCGGCCTGCGCGTCCGCCTGGTCGTCCCGCAGGTCCTCGCTCGGCTCCACCCCCGACATCTTGCCGACGAGCTCGCGGAGCAGCACCAGCTCCACGTGGTTGTCCTCCTTGAGCTGGTTGATCACGTACTGCACCAGCGCCTGCACCTCCACCGAGCCGGGGTACTTGCGGCACAGCAGCCCCGCGAAGGTCGCCAGCCCCGCCAGCCAGAGCGCCGTGTTCGTCCCGTCCCGCTTGATCCGCTCCCGGTCCTTGCACAGGTGCTCCACGATCAGGTCTGCGCCCCGCCGCCGGTGAGAAAGGCCGGCCCGGGCGGGGGGGCGGGGGGGCGGGGGGCGCGGACAGCCGAGGCAGTCGAACTGGAGCGGGGTGAACTGCTTGAAGACGTCGACGAACATCTGGATGAGGTTGTCGTAGGCCTGCAGCTGGTCCAGGGCCACCTCGAGGGTCGGCAGCGGGTTCGCGAGCGTCGCCTTCACGACCTTGCGGGCCATCTGCTTGAGGATCTCCTTCTCCTTCGAGATGCGCCGCAGGTGCTTCTTCATCTCCACGATCGCCTGGGCGCGCACGACGGCGAGCCGCGCCGAGCGCTCGTACATCTCGCGCTTGACGGTGCCGTACATGCGGAAGCGGACGACGTGGGGCAGGTAGCGCACGACCTCCCACGTCTCGTACGCCACGAACGGCACCTCGCTCACCATCGCCAGCGCCGGGAAGAGGCTCCGCGCCGCCATCCCTGCCCGCCCCGCCTCGGCCTCGGCCCCGGCCCCCGCCGCCCCGCGCGGCGGCCAGAGGGGGGCGGCGCACCCTCGACCTCCTCCTGGGCCTTGGGGTCGCTCCCGCACTTGACGACGTAGGCCTTGAGGAGGCGGAGGATCTTGGCGTGGAGGACGGGGTCGGCGTGGAGGTAGAGCCCGAGGTGCGCGAGCACGGGGAAGAGGCGGGGCAGGTTCTGCAGCGCCACCACCGGCTTCACGTCCTCCTCCCACGGCAGCTCCGGCAGCGCCTCCGCCGCCGCCGCCGCCGCCGGGGCCGGGGCGGCCGGGGCCGGGGCGGCGGGGGCGGGCATCGGGGAGGGGGCGGGCGGGAGGGGCGCGGCGGCGGCGGCGATGAGGCGGGTCGGGGAGTGGAGGCGGTAGATGGGGTCCACGCAGTGGGCGACGATGGTGCAGAGGGCGCGGTGGATGGGCGGGTGCGCCGCGGGGTCCAGGTGCGCCAGCCGCCGCAGGAGCGCCTCGGCGGCCGACCAGTGGCGGACCTCCAGGAGGCCCACGATGAGCCCCAGCTTCTGGTTCTCCCCGGCCTTCTGCGCCGCCGCCGCCTGCAGCTCCTCCAGCGACATGTTCGCCAGTTGCTCCGCCTTCGCCGCCGCCGCCGCCGCCGCGCCGCCCTTCTCCCCCGCCGCCGCGGCCGGCGCCGCCGGCTTCTTCTCGTCGGGCTTCTTGTCCTTGTCGGCGTCGGGCCCGTCCGGGGCGTTGGCGGTGGCGGCGAGGTTGACGGAGCCGATCTTCTTGGCCGCCTCGAGGAGCGCCTTGTGCAGCTCGTCGTACTCGCGCCGCGCCGTCGCGTCGTCCGGCGCCAGGTGCGGGTACAGCTCGTCCACCGTCACCAGCTTCTGCCGGATCAGGAGCCCCGCCAGCCGATACAGCCGCTGCGGCGTCGCCGCCGGCGCCCCCGCCGCCCCCGCCGGCGCCGCCGCGGGGCCGCCGCCGCCGCGCCCTCCGCCGGCGCCTCGGACCCGACGAAGGGACCCGTGGCCGTGGCCAGCGACGCGGCCGCGGCCTGCCGCTGGTAGAACTGCGCGATGGCGCTGGCACGCAACTCCCTCCCGAGGGCGCGGGTGTCGGCGGCGGACCTGGAACTTGAAGCCGAGGAGGTGGGGCAGGTACGCCGGCTTGCAGAGCGCCTTCAGCAGGACCGGGTACGCGGTCGAGCTGTGCCGCGTGAGGCCCGGCCACGAGAGGGAGCCGGACGAAGCGCGGGCGGAGGGGCGCACGCGAGGTTCGCCTCGTACGCATCCAGCACGATGTCGGCCACGCGGTTCGGGTCCAGATCGAAGTAGCCGATCAGACTTTGCACGTTCTGCGCGCAGCGAGCGCCGGGTGAGGGGCGGGGGCGGTGCGGGGCGGGGGGCGCGCCTTCAGGACGACGGGGGCGTTGGCGGCCGTGAGGCCCGCCTGGTTCACCTCCGTCACGAGCTTCGAGTAGCCCTCCGTCTCCTCGCGCATCAGATTGTACTTCTGCTGCGTGTAGAGCATCTTCGTGCGCGTCTTGATCACCTGCGCCGCACGGTCGCACGTCGTGCACGGCGCCGCGCGCGGGCGCGGCGCGCTCGCCTTCTCCTTGTGACGCTTGACGTCGGTGATCGCGTTGCAGAGATGCAGGAAGTTCTCGTCCTCAATGCGCTCCACCAGCATCTGGGCGCTCACCGTGCCCGCCTGCTGCGGGGCGGGCTCACCCACACGCGCGGCGACCGCCCGCGCCCGCGGCGAGCACGGCGCACCATCAGGTCCCGCACGAGCGGAGCCAGCCGCTGCCTGTACTCCTCAATGAGCTCCGCCTCGACCGCTGCGGAAGCACGAGTCAGCCTAGCTATGCTGACGGCCGCCTGCGGGGCGCACATGCAAGCCAGATCACGTCGACGAGGACGGAGGCGAAGGCCTTGCCTTGCGCCTGTCGAACCGGGGGCGTCATGTAGGGTGGGCGTTCGACCGTGCGGCGAGCGAGGGCACCTCATCCATTCCGGCCTTCAGCTCGGCCAGGAAGGCGGCGGCCTTCGCGTGTGGGATCGCGTTACGCATCGCCTGTAGGACGAGCTCGTAGATGGCCCGCTTCTTCGCGTCCGCGGTCTCTGTCGGCGCAGCGCTTAGCACGGCGATGCGCGATGGTCGGGGCGTAGGAGGCGACCGACCTCGACCATCGACGACGTCTTTGAACAATTTCAGGCTGCGAGGGCGCAGAGTTAGCGAACGACGGTGCAGCGCGACTGCGATGCGCGAACCCCTCCGCGCGGCCTCCATCTTCCCAGCGGGCCAGGAGCTCCGCCGTGAAGGCCTCCATTCGAGGCGCGGCGCGCTCCTTCTTTTTCGCACCGACGGGTACGCTATCGATAGAGAGTAGCTAAGCGTGTGCCGTACTCAGCTGTGCTCAGCTGTGATGGAGAGTAGCTAAGCGTAAAAAGCGAACCCCCGCCAGGTGCCAAGCATCCACGAGAGGATGTTTTGGAACCACGGAAAGAGGCGTGACTCAAACAAGCCACCTCCCGTTGATCCAGACGCCATCTTGAAGGCCTTCAATGGCAATCCTGCGCTCTGGGAGCAGAGCAGACGCGCGTCGTCGGCAGGGCACGCAGTACCGCGGAGCCCTCCCTCGCCGATGCCGGCCCCGGGTCACCCTCCGCCCGCCCCTCCCGCCCCGCAGCCGAGCTATGCGTACGCGGGTCCGGAACCCACGCCGGCGCCCGGCCAGCCCCTGCCGCCCTACAGCACTGGGGCGGGCTTCTCGCGGGCTCGCCCTTCGAGCGCGATGGAGCGCAAGCGGCCCACCTCGGCCTCTCCCGCGCCAGGCTTCATCCTCGCCGGAAACGCCCGTGCGCATGCCCCGCCCCGCTCGCCACACACAGCAGAGCCCTCACCACTCCCCGCAGCCGCCCCGCGCCCTGTCCCTGTCCCGTTGGGCGGCGGGTTCTTCATCCAGCGGCCCACTCGACCGACGAGCGCGGGCGTCGAGCGGCGCTCCGCCCGGGGTGTACCCCCTTGGGAGGACGCGCCCCCCGCGTCGCCGCCCGCCCCGTCTCCGCCGCCTTCGTACCCCGTGTCTCTGGACGCGGCGAGTGTAGCGGAGCGGTTCGGGCTGCGCCCCCGGCGGGAGGATGCCTGGCCCGATGCCCCCGCCGAAGGCGGGGACGCCTCCCTCGTATCCGCTATCCGCTCCCAGCTCCGCAGCGCCATCGCCCACCCACCCCCGCGACCCCCGCCCGCCCCCGCCCCGGCCCCGACCAGCGCCTCGGCGCCCCAGCCTTCTCACCCTTCCTCCTACGCATCAACGTCCGCCTCCTCGGCCCCCTCCTCGGCGCACCCCATCGCCCCGGCCCACGGCGTCGCCCCGGCACCCTCCCTGCACGAGCCGTCGCGCCCCTACTCCCCTCCGCCGCCCGACGAGGTCCTGCCTGTACCCCCGCCCGCCCTGGCGCCCGCAGAGGAGGCGGCGCCGCCCCCGCCCCCCGCGCCGCCCCCGAACCCGAAACGCGCGGCGGGCGCCCCCGCTCGCACTCGCTCTCCTCGCTGCACGCGCCGGCCGGCGGCGGGGCGGCGGCGGCGGCGGCGGCGCGGCGCGCCACGCAGGCGGCGGAGGCTGCGGCGGCGCCAAGAGCGGAGGCGGCGGCGCGGCCGGGGCAGCTGGAGCGGGAGCTGGAGGCGGCGGGGCGGGCGGCGGCGGCGCAGGAGGAGCGGATCGCGGCGCTGGAGGCGGAACAGTACCGCCTCGCGGCGGAGCTGCAGGCCGTCTCCGAGATGTACGAGCGGGAGCGCGCCGAGCGCCAGGCCGCCGAGCGCCAGGGCCGCCACCTCCAGGCCATGGTGCCCGCCGCCCCCGCCCCCGCCCTCACGCCCCGCCTTCCTCTGAGCGCGCGCAGCTCGAGGCGGCGCAGCGAAGCGCGGAGCCGGTGGAGCGGCGGGAGGGCGCCGCGCAGACGTCGCCGCGGCTGCTGCACGAGTTCCTGGGGGCGTGGGCGGGGACGCCGCGGGCGGGCGCGGGGCCGGGGACGGGCCTGGGGCCCGGGGCGGCGCTGTCGATCGCGGTGGACGTGCCGCGGGTGCTGGCGGAGGCCCTCTCGCGCAAGCCCAGCGAGGCGAGCGTGGCCGCCCCGGAGCACGACCTCCGCGACTCCCTCGGCTCCGGCTTCGGGCCCTGGGACGGGCCCGGCGCCTCCTCGCCCACGTCCCCCGCCCCCGCCCCCGCACCCGCCCACGGCCACGGCCACGGCCACGCCCACCCCGCCGCGCCCCGCCAGGCGGCCGCCCCGCGCGCCCCGCGCGCCCCGTGGAATGGCACGCCCCCATCCCCGTGCGCCGACGTCCGCCCCGCGGCTCGCTGTTTGTCCATCTTACCTTCCGGGCCCCGACAGGTCTACTACCCATCCGCCTCCATCGCCATGCTGCCCTCCTCCGTGCCCGTCACGCGGCCCCGCAGCGCCGTGCCCTCGCGCCGGCCGCCCCGCCGGCCGCCCCGTCGCCCTCGCCCTCGCAGCCCGGCCGCGCGCGCCCCGCCTCGGCCTCCACCCGCGGCAGGTAGCGCGCGTCCAGTCCCCTCTGTTACAAGAGAGGCTAGCTCCTGCCCTTGGCGCCCACGGACGCCACGAGGCACTCCCGCATCGCCGCGTGCAGCTTCCCGCACGCGTCCTCGCACAGCTCCATCGCCTGCGGCCGGTCGGGGGCGGGGCGGAGGCGCCGTGGGGGCCGGGGCGGCCGCGCACCTCCACGGCGGCGCGCTGGGAGAGCTGCCCGAGCTGCAGCACGTGGGTGACCTGCCTTAGCGAGGGCATCGTCGCCAGCAGCACGCTCCCGCTCTGCGCCCGCTCCTCCGCCGCCGTCGGGTCCAGCAGCAGCTTGCCCCCCACCGCCGCCTGCGCGGGGAGTGGGCCGGCGCTTCCCCAACACGGCGCGCGGCTGCCTCGCGCACCGCCGACGCCCCTGCTACCAGGTCGTACATCTCCACGCCGGCGTCGGCGACTGCGAGTGCCGCCGCCGTGACGCCCGCCGCGAGCGCGCCGCCATCCGACTCCACAACGAACAGGAAGACGTCCAGGACAGACTTAGGGAACTTCGCCACCTGCACCGCCGCGCCCAGCGCCTGTTGGATCACCGAGCTCGCCTCTTTCTCCTCCTGGGTCTGCGGGCGCACTCAGCTTGCAGCAGGCGCGGGCGGGGCGGATCACGCCGACCTGCAGCCCGCGTTTCCTCACGGGCGTCGCGAACGCTGCGAATTTGAAGTCGCAGTTGAGCTTTCCTGTATCGCTGTACTGCATCTTGTCCGACTGCCTTGGCCCGTAGCTGCGTACGCGCATCAGGCTTCTCACGCGCGGTGCGCTAGCTATGTGGGGCCACGCACACGGCGCAGATCACTTTCGTCTTGTTCATCTCGACATATGCCGATCCACTCGCCTGGCTCACGACGCCCGTCTTGAGAACTGCATGGGTGCTCGATCGTCAGCGCCGGGTCGCGCGGATCGCGTGGGCAGGCGCTGACAGATTGGTCTTGCGTCGTCCCAGCTTCTCCCGTCCCTGCGCGCCCCGTTCGAGTCCAGCGGCGGCTCCGCGATTGTGCCGTGCGGTTCCATCGGGGGATACGAAGCCTCGCCCCGTTGCGCCATGCACACACTGCGGCTACGGCCGTTGGGGTTCAGCAGCTTTTGGCTTTCCTGGGTTTGGTCTGGGGGGGTATCGCGCGCTCGTGCAGCGAGTTCTCCAAACGCTGAGCTGCTCAAAGCCTAAGCGCTGAGCTGCTCAAAGCCTAAGCGCACCTCGCCTTATCTGCTCGCCAAGACGAACACGGCGGTCTGCAAGACGCCCGCACACGCAGTCGCCGCCTGACACAAGGCGAGACTTAGAAAGCTGACAGCGCCGTATTTCTTCCAGCGGCAGCGCCGCATGTTGAGTACGCCTAACCTGGACTCTCGAAGCGCGCTGCAACTGCTCAGCAGTCTTTAGCTACGGTTGGCGCAGCGGGCCGAGGGCCGTAGAACAGGAATCACAAGCTCCAGAGAGCGATCTGGGAGCGGAAATGGACCCGCGGGACGAGCTGAAGCTAGACCTGTCCAAGGTCGGCGCCGGCAAGACCAAGGACAGACAGAAGACGAAGGATGAGAAGACCCTTACGCTCTCCGCGTCGCTCGGCTCGTCGCTGGGGGATCTCGGCGCGGGGGAGGCCGTCGGAGTGTCCGGCTGCCTCGCGGTCGCCGTACACAGCTGCATCCTGACCTCGCCGCCGCCCGAGGCCGCGCCCGCCCCCGTGAAGAAGGGCGCGAAGCGTGCGCGTCGCCGGGGCGCCTTCTCGCTCGCGGCCTCCGCTGAGCTCAGCTCCCGCGCAGCGGCGAAGGCGCTGGAGGGCCGCAACCTGTACGTCAAGGCGCGCTGCCTCCAGCAGGAGGAGCGCACGGGGCTCGCGCGCGGCGCGCTCTGGTCGGACGGCTCGACCATGAACGCCAACTGGGGCAACGAGGTCCTCCCGCTCTTGTGCGCACGCGGCCCCGCGCGCTCTCCGCGGCCCCGGCGATCGCCGAGCGGGGGCCGGGGCCGGCGCAGCGCGGTGGACGACCTCTCGCGGGACCTGCTGGAGCTGGACGTGTGGGAGAAGCGGGCGGCCGGGGGCGACGCCTTCTGCGGGGACGTCCAGGTGCCCCTGAACGTCCTCGCCTCCCTCCAGGCGGACGAGAACCGCATCGGGGAGTACATCCTTCGCGGCGAGGAGGACAAGGAGACCGGCCGCATCACCATCGAGTTCCAGTTCGAGCGGGTCCGCGCCCTCTGCCCCCGCCCCGCCCCAGGCGAGGCCCGCGGGCCGAGCGGCGCGCAGGACGATGGCGCCACGGAGCGGAGGAAGAAGGAGCAGCTCGGCCTGGCGCCCGCCCCGGGGAGCGAGCGGGGCGTCAAGCGGGGCGACAAGGTGCGGGCGGGGCGCCCCGCGGAGGGGATGGGGCCGGGCGCGAGGCGGCGGGCAGGTGATCGTGGAGGTGGTCGAGGGGCGGGCCCTCGCCTCGAAGGACGCGAACGGCCTCAGCGACCCCTACTGCACCCTCACCTGCGGGCCCGAGGAGCTCGGCCGCACCGAGGCCCGCCCCGCCCCGCCCCGCCCGGCGCCCCACCCTGCCCGACCGCCCCCTGCAGATCCGGAGGCGTACGCTCAAGCCGCGCTGGGACTACGAGGCCTCCTTCGCCGTCTCGGACCCCAAGCGCGCCCTGCCCCCGCCGGCGCCGCGCCGCGCCCGCCCTGACCGCCCCGCCCTGGCGCGCAGGGGCGTGCTGGTTGTCACCGTCCTCGACTGGGACGCCGTCACGGCGCGCCCCCGCGGCGGCGGCGGCCCCAGCGCCCCGCGGCGTCTGACGTCCGCCAGCGCAGGCGTCGGACTATATGGGCGAGGTCGCGGTCTCGCTGGCGGCCCTCCAGCGCGAGGGGGCCCCCTGGGACCACTGGTTCCCCGTCGCCGTGCGCCCCCCGGCCGCGCGCCGCCTCCCCCGCCCCCCGCTTGACCCGGCCGCCCCCGCAGTCCTCGAAGCCGGGCGAGCAGGTCTCGGGCGAGCTCCACCTGCGCTTCCGCGTCGAGCCCCGCGCCTCCCGCCGCTTCCGCTTCGCCCCGGTACCCCCGCCCGCGTGCTCGCCGCTCCTCTTCTGCGGCTTGGCGAGCGGGGCCGGGGGCGCAGGGGACGGAGGAGAAGGACGGGGAGACGGGGCGCACGAACGCGTCGAGCGTCCGCGTGCCGCGCTCCGCCTCCCGCATGGTCGACGTGCGCGCCCGCCCGCCCGCGACGGCCCCGCGCCCCCGGCGATGGGCGGGGGCAGGTCGCGGAGCTGCGGCAGCAGATGAAGGACCTGGAGGAGGCGCTTGCCTCCAAGAGCGCCGTGCGGGCGGGGCCCGCCCTCCGGGGGCCCCGGCGCGCGCGCTGAGCGGCCGCCCCGGTGCAGATGCTGGCGCAGCGGGACCGGGAGGTGCGGGAGCTCAAGCAGCGCGCCGCCGCCGAGGCCCTCCGCGCCGACGCCGCCGACGCCGTGCGCCGTCCCCGCCCCGCCCCCTCGCCCCGCCCGGCCCGGCCCGGCGCGAGGCGCCCCGCAGGCGGCCGCCGGGGACTCCCGCTCCCGCGTCAAGCAGCTCTTCGTGCGCGCCGCCCCGCCCCGGCGCCCGCCCGCCGCTCCCTCGAGCGCGGCGGCGCGTGCGCAGGAGTCGGGAAGCGGGCGGCGCAGTACGAGTTCGACAAGGAGCGGGCGAAGCTGGAGGAGGAGGCGGCCGCCGCCCGCGCCGTCGCCGTCCGCGGCGAGGAGCAGCGCGCCGGCCTCCGCGCCGAGGCGCGCGCCCCTACCCGTTCGACTCCCTCGCTCCGAGGCTGACGCGGGGCGCAGCTGGAGAGGGCGCGGGCGGGGTCGCGCCGGCTGGCGGCGGAGATGCAGCGGGCGGCGAGCCACATCGCGGACCAGGCGGCGCTGATCGCCGACCTGCGTGCCGCCGTGGCGCGCCACCTCATGTCCGACGCCTCGCGCGAGGCCAACGCCGCCCTGGAGGCCTCCGCACTCGCGCCATCCACACCGGCGCCACCGGCGCGAACCCTCCCGCCCCCCGCCCCCCGCTCCCACGCCCGCCCCGGCTCCGCCCCACTCCGCCGCGGCGCCGGCAACTCCTCCGCACTCCTCTCCTCCCCGGCCCTCCACGCGAGCCTCCGCGCCTCGCCGCGGAGCGGCAGCATCGGCGCTGGCCGCTGCACCCTCTGCGGCTCCGCCAGGCACCTCACCCCAGACTGCGACGTCTTCTAGAGTAACTGCATCAATACATACGCATTGGGACCGAGAAGAGCTAGAGACACGCATGCGCGCGCACAGCAGCGATTGTTTTTTTTTTTTGGGGGGGGCAAGCCTACCCTGGGGGGCAAGCCGGTGGGGGGTTCAGTCGGTGATCAAGATCTGCGCGCCTGCCGGTTCTGCCGGCGATGAGAAAACCAGCGCTGGAACATGAACAGTTATAGGCGCTCAGCGCCATCTTCGGCTTTCGTCTCGCCCCTGCCGTCGAGCCCGTCGGCATGTTCTAGGAGCAGACAAGCCTCGTTCGCTGCCGCCGTCTCCCCGGCGGCAGATGGCCGCCTTGCGAGCAAGCTCTCGCCGCCTTTGCGGCGTGCGCGCGCTTTCGGCGGCGGTTGGAGTTTTGGATTCAACTCGGCACTTCGCTTCCGTCGGCCAAAACAGCCGTCAGCAGCGGCCGGCACGGGTTATCGGCATCTGCATGCAGATCGCTCGGGCCGCTCGGTGCCTCCGTGTTTCATAACAAACAGTGGCGGGGCGGTGCGCGGAACGTGCCGGCGCAGCGGAGAGAGCGTGCACGCGCGCTCTGACGCGTGGCATCCCAGGAGCCGGAGGAGAATGACAGCGAGGACGACGACGACAGCGGCGACGAGGAGGCGAGCAGTGTGCCGGCTCCGCTGGTGCGGCCATCAAAGTTCGACAACATCGCGCCCGCGGACAATCTGGACGTCGGCGGTTCCAGCGGGCCGACTCTCTACGGCCTCTCCGGTGTGCACGTTTACTGCGCTCGCCCCGCCGGGGTCGTGCTCGCAACCGCTCACTCCAAATGTGCACGAGCGGTCAGAGATTTGCCTCTTTCCGCTCTCTGTCGTTCTCTTCCCTGGAACGGTGATGCCACTACATATTTTCGAGGGTGCACATGCCGTCCGCGCATCTCTGTGCCCCCGAGACGGGACCACATTCTGATTCCATCTCACGCAGACCGCTACAAGTTGATGTTCAAGGATATACTGGATGCGGATAAGCTGTTTGGGGTAGTGTTGTACAGCGAGGACGAGGGACGGGGGACGGTGAGCCGCCGCCCTCGCAACGCTCTGCCCTGCGCTCACCCGCACCAGCTTGCCACTGTGGGTTGTTGCGCGGAGGTGACGCAGACGGAGAAGCTGGAGGACGGGCAGCTGATCGTGATAACGCACGCGAAGAAGCGCTTCCGGATCGTGCAGATCACGCAGCAGAAGCCTTACGTCAAGGTGCGCCGCCGGCGAGCGCGCCCCGCCGGCCTCCGCGGGGGGGTGAGCCTTCGTTCGCAGGCTATTGTCCAGTGGCTGGACGACGTGCCGCCGGCAGCGGCGGAGGGATTCGAGAGCCTGGAGGGGCGGAGGGCGGAGGTGGCCGGCGCGCTGCGGGACGTGCTCGAGCTGTCCGGCAAGCTGAGCGGGACGGCGCCCGAGAAGAGCCTGCAGGTGCTGGACTCGTGGTGCGAGCGGGCCGTCGCCGAGGGCCCCTCGAGCCCGCTCTACGAGGCGAGGCGCACCCCTGCCCGCGTGCCTCGCGCGCCCCTGACGCCCCGGCAGGAGTTCAGCTTCGCGGTGGCCGGCACGCTCGACATGGAGCTCGCCGAGCTGCAGCTGGTGCCCCGCGCTCTGCCCCCGCCGGGCGCGCTGCCCCCTCCGAACGCGGCACCCGCGCAGCTCCTGGAGATGCAGGAGACGCTGAAGCGTCTCGAGGTCCTCCTCTCCGTCATGAAGGGCACCCGGGACTACCTCGCCGCGCAGGCACGCCCCGCCCGCCCGCCGCGCGCCCCGCGGCGACCAACACGCCGCGCCCGCGCAGGTCGCTCTGAAGAACGCGTTCTCCGCCGCAAACTGAGACCCGCCCCTACTTTTTCACCCTCAGCATTTCGCTTTACCCTTTCCGGACATCCGTTTCTTTTTCTGCATGCCTTCCGATCCGAGCGCCCAGTGCGCTCCCGCAGCCGCTAGTGCAAGGGCTGCGCCTCATTCAGATGCTTCGATCTTCCTGCTTCGAATTGGCTCGCTGTGTCAGCATGCGCAGGAAATCGTGTTTGAGATGATCTTGAAGTAATTATCTATATCGATCTCAATTTCAACTCTGCGAGCGCCCCGCGCGCGGCTCCGGCCGCCGGGCGTGCATGCATATGCTCATTGAGTCAGTCAACTGAAGGCCGAATCAGATTCGGGGAAGCTCATGATCAAGGCGGCATGCGCATGCATATGCGCAATTTTTTGCAAGCTGCTGAGCCGAAGGTTGGAAGTTCGAAATCGCCTACCCCTCCAGCCCAGTTCCTAGCCCTTAGCAGCTGCCCGAGCTTGAGCAAGAGCGCGCGATGTGGGGTCGTGTGATTCGGCGCGCGGCCTCAGGTTCGCGACGAGCGCGCCGCGCCGGGTGGCACGGCGCCGTCGAGTCTGAGCGGGCCCCGCTGCGCAGACACAGGTGGCCGCCTTGCCAGGAGGCGACTACGCGCGATTGCGGACGCGGCCACGCCGATCGCGATCCGGCCCCTCCACGGAACCGCAGTCGCTTCGTCGTCTACTTCAGCGCCAGCTACAGCGCCTAGCAATGGAGCGCCCGAGCAGAAGGAGGCGAGGAAGAACGCGTACTATCAAAGCGACCGGATGCAAGCGGAACGCATCCAGCGGAGGATCGACGCGCTGGCGGGCAAGCTGTCCCGAGCGAGCCAGCAAGCGGCTGTGGCCGGCAGCATGGAGAAGGCGATCGCCGCTATCGTCAGCGCGGCCGAAGAGGAGGCTTCCAGAGCGCCGAAGCCGCAGGAGGGCGCGCATCAGCAACAGAACCAGGAGCAGCAGCAACAACAACAGCAGCAGCAGCAGATGAACCAGTGGCAGCAGCAGCAGAGGCGGCCATACGCAGTCGTCTCTATTGCGACGGTCTCGACCGCGGCCGTACGCTCGCTGCTCGCCGCCGGCGACGCGTCTGCGGCGGAGCGGATCGTGGAGGCGCTGCGGAACGCCGGGCACCCGCGGTCCATGAACCTCCTGCTCTTGCTCTTCCGCCACCTGATACTGGCGCACGAGCACGAGCGGTGGCAGGCGCTGGCGCGCGCGGAGGGCCTCCCCGACTCGATCCTCCCGCCGCGGCAGCGCAGCTTCGTGGGGACGCTGGCGATCGGGCGCTGCATGCTGGGCGAGGTGGAGGCCGTGCTGGCGGAGATCCAATCAGACCCCCGCCAGCACGAGTACCGCACCCGCATCCTCTTCCGCGCCCTCGCCGGCCTCGTCCGCCAGCGCCGCGCCGCCATCGGCCCCCGCTCCGCCGCCGCCCTCGGCGCCGGCGCCCCCTCCTCCCAGGCCGCCTTCTCCTCGCTGCTGACGGCAACCTCTGCGCTCCCCGGCTTCCCCTCGAGCTCGCGTGGCCTGCTGACGTGGCTCGCGGTCTCGGGCCTGCGCGGCGCCCCGCCGGCCTGCCTGGAGGACTTCCTGGCTGCGGCGGCGACGGACGCCGTGTGGCGGCCGGCGCTGCCGGGGCTGCGGCGGGCGGCGGCGCGGGAGGCGGTGAAGGCGGGGCGGGTGGACGTGGCGGAGCGGATCGCGGCGGCGGCAGAGGCGGCGCTGGAGGCGGACGCGCGCGACCGCGTCGAGCCGCTCCGCCACGGCCGCGGCGACCCGCGCCTCCTCCACTTCGAGGCCCGCCCCGCCCGCACCCGCCCCGAGCGCCTCCCTGAGGGCGCCGGCGGCGCAGGTGCTGCTGGAGATCGTGCTGGGGAAGCTGCGCGCCGGGCGCACCAAGGACGGCGCGGAGGCCTACGAGGCGCTCGCCGGCCGCGTCCGCAGCCGCCGCGCCCTCGCCGCCATGGGGAACGCCGCCCCGGAGCTCGTGCGGCACGGGGCGGCGCCCGTCATCCTCGCCGTCCTCGCGCGGTGGCGGAGGGGCGACTCGAGCCGGGCGATGAGCGCCGGCGACGCCTCCCTCCCCGCCGACCTCCGCGCCGCCGCCGAGCTCCTCTCGCGCAGGGGGCAGGCCGCGCCCGGCCCGACCCCCTCGGCGGCCCCCGACGTCTCCTACAACCCGGGCCGCGACGCCGCCGGCATGTCAAACTTCGCCGTCGGCTGGGCCCGCGCCCTGCTCGCCTCCAACGAGCGTGAGGACCAGGCCCTCGTCGCCAAGACGGCGGCGGCGGCGGCGCCCCTCTGCGACGCCAAGGGCCGGCGCTCGCTGATGAACGCGGAGTGGACGGCCGGGCTGCTGCTCGAGCCGCGGACGATGCAGGCGGCCGTCGAGGCGGCGCGCGCCTTCCTCGAGGGGCTCAACCCCGAGGCGCCCCAGCACGAGATCGCGCGCGCCGAGCGCGTCTGGCGCCCCGCCGCCGGCGTCCCCGTCGGCATCCGCGGCCTCCTCGAGACCCTCTTCGCCGCCCGGCCGCGGCGCGCGGCCGAGGTGGCGGCCGTGCTGGACGCGCGCGGGGCGCGGGCGCTGCTGGGGCCGCGGGCGTGGCACGCGTGGCGGGCGCGGGCGCTGCTCGAGGCGGGGCCGGCCGCCGGCTCGGCCGACAGCGACCTCCTCCCCGCCTTCCGCGAGCTCCACCTCGCCGAGCAGGGTCCGAGCCCCCAAACCCCTCCCGCCCCCGGCCCACGGCCCCGCCGCGCCTGACCGCGCTTGCCGCAGCCGGCGACAAGGGCGGCGCGATGGAGCTGGCGACGGCGTACGAGCGGCTGGTGGCGGAGTCGCTGGGGCGGGACGCGTACGGGCGGCCTCGCTGCTCATCCGGCGCGCCCTCGCCCAGGAGCTCCCGCTCCGGCGCCCCACCTTCGAGGCCATGCGCGCCTACGCCGCCGGCCGCGGCAACGTCGGCGCCGCCCGCCACTGGGCCCGCCACGCCGGCGCCGCCGGCAACAGCGCCCAGCTGCAGCACCCCGCGGCCGGCGCCGGGCCCCGCCGCGACGCCCCGGGCCCCAGCGCCAGCTAGCCCGGTGCTGGATGCGACACTGAGCGTTCCGAGTCTGTTCGCTTCGTCTGCTATCTAGGCAATGCAGTACATACAGGCAGCTGGTCCGCTGCTAAGCTGATCGGATCGATGCAAGCAAGCAGGCCGCCGCTCCGATCCGGGCGGGGCCAGAGGGTCGAATGGAGCGAGCTGTACACGGGCGGGGGCTGGCCGCTAGAGGCCGGGGAACGAGCAGAGCGTGTCGAGGACGATCGCCGCCTTCTGCCAGAAGGGGCTCTGCTCCTCCCACGCTGCACGGGCGCCGTCAGGCCGGGAGAGGCGGATGCGAGGGGCTAGAGCAGCGCACCAGAGTGGATCTCCTCGTAAGCACGCGTCGTGTGAATGCCTGTTGAAATGTTAGCGGCTTGCTGACAAAGCGAAACGTAGCACGTGTGTGTTGACCTGCGTGAAACGTCACCCGGCTGTCCTGCAGCAAGAGTTAGCGGCGGCTGGGCGCGCGGGGCGGGGCCGGAAGCCCGCGCGGGCGCGCGCATTTTCTAGCCTGATTAGAAGCAAGTTGTGCGGCGCTCCTTCCCGCATCGAATCGGTGTCCGTCCACACGTCGGCCACATCAGCAAGGGCGATGCACTGCGGCGGGGCGTCAGAGCCGGGCACGGTTCGCTTGTGCACCGGACGCGTGCCTTCCGCTGCGACCCCTCCTCGCTCTCAAAGCAGATGAAGTTTTGGAATACCCAGACGCGGCCGGCTACCAAGTCCTCGTAGGCATCTGTGCACGCCGCAGCGCTCAGCGACAAACACGCACGCCACTGAAGAAGGGCGCGAGCCTGCTAGCTCGGCGTCGAAGCCGAATACGACGGTCTGATTATAAGGCAGCTGCAAGCGGTATGGTAAGCCAGTTGACATGTCAGCTGGACGCGCTAGCTCATCGCGTCGGAGCGTCGACGGCGGTGCCCTCGCTGGGCGCGGGGACGCACCGAGAAGTACTCCTGTTCGTTAGCGGCCAGTTAGCAGTCCGCGGCCGGGAGTGGAGGCGGCCGTGGGCGAACCTTGAGAAGCCTCGCACTCTCGGCGCCGGGGCGCCCTGCTCGAGTAAGAGTTGGCGCGGAATCGTCCGACGGGGGCCGCGAACCGTCCCGCATGGTTGCACGCTGCCTCCTAGGCTCACAAGTCGATTCTTACTTAAAGCCGCGGGGGGTACACACGCAAATCGTTCTGCGCAGCTCAGCTTGCGCGCAGCTGCGTCGTAGCAGCCGTCGGCGATCGATTGCGAGCGGCAAGGGTAGCTGATAGCTGGAGTGGGGCTTCGTGTCGCGCCCGACCTCGGGCGTCGTCGGCGACGTCGTCACCCGCCGCCACGACGGCACTTGCATTGCGGCAGGGGGCGGGGGCCACTGCCTGGGGGTCCAGGAGTGATCTAGCTTGCAGCCGGCTCGCGTCGCACGGTAGCGCACGCGCGCGCCTGAGATGAGCGACGAAGATGAGCTTGCCAGCGCCGCCTCGAGCTCACAGCCGAGCGAAAAAGCGCTTCCTCGTTGGCGCTCTCCTTCTGGCAGATTCAAGGTTCGCTCCGCTCTCCGGTGGCGCACTCCCTGCTCAGTTCGCTCTCAGGTCGATGAATGGAAAGCGATGCTGCCGAAAACACGGACGCCGTACTTCGTAGGGAGCGGGAGCATCACTCTGAAAGACAAGTTGCTCAGGTCAGAATAAACTAGAACGTGCAACGACGCCTAGCTAAGGTTCCTGCGAAGGAACCTGCGCAAGTTCAAGGCCGTGCACGGGAGCGTCTTCGCTTTCTATCCCGAGGTGCGGGAGGCATCAGCAGCGGCGCCCGCTGCACCGAACGCGGCCCGCACTGCAGACGTACACGCTGCCTCTCGAGTACGAGAAGTTTGTGACAGCATTTTGCGCCCAGAGCGAGGCAGACCCGGGGGTACTTTCCTCCCCTTCTCATTGAGCCTCGTTCTTGCTGAACACCACGCCCGCGCCGCGCAGAGCATCTGGATCGGAAAGCCGGCAGAGCTGAGCCGGGGGCGGGGCATCTTCCTGTTCCGGGATCTCGCAAACCTGCAGTACAACACGAAGTACGTCGTTCAAAAATACGTCGACAACCCCCTCCTCATCTCCGGGTTCAAGTTCGATTTGCGCTTGTCCGCGCCCCGGGCCATGAAACCGCCTCTTTGCATGCCTGATCTCCAGCGCCCCCTCAGGTACGTCCTCGTGACGAGCGTCTACCCCCTGCGCGTCTTCTTGTACCGGGACGGCCTGGCCCGCTTCAGCACCCAACGGTGTGAGACCCCCTCCTGCTGCCATCTACCTCCCGGGTGACACGGTACCCGGGCAGGTATGACAAGGGGGCGCTGGAGAACCTGTACGCGCACCTCACGAACTGCTCGATCAACAAGCACAGCCCGACGCTCCTCGACGGCAAGGCGCTCCCCCCCCCCCCCCCCCCCCCCCCCCCTCCCCCCTTCCCGTCCCATCCCTCCACCCGCCCTTGACCGGCCGCGCAGGGGGCGGTGGGCCCCGGCTGCAAGTGGTCCTTCGCGGAGCTGTGGGCCCACCTCCGCCGCGCCAACGTCGACTTGGAGCGCCTCTGGGGCCGGTGCCCCCCCTCCCTCCCTCCCACCTTCCCGTATCCCCCCCATACCCCGGGCGTGACGGGGAGCAGGGTGCGGGCGATCATCTGCCTGACGCTGCTCTCGCTCGCGACGGCGGTGAAGAAGGGCGCCCCGGCGGCCTTCGAGCGTGCGGCCCCTCGAGCCCGCCCCCGGCCGCCGGCGCCGCGCGGGGCGGGCCCGAGCGCGGGGCGCGCAGTGTACGGCTTCGACGTGCTGCTGGACGCCGACCTCAAGCCCTGGCTCCTCGAGGCCCGCCCTCCCGCCCACGTCCCGCCCCGCCCCGCCACCGCCGGCGCGGGCGGTGAGCGCGCCTGCAGGTGAACGCCGCGCCGGCGCTCGGCCTCGACGGGCCCGTGGACGCCCTCGTCAAGGAGGTCCCCCCCGCCCCGCCCGCCCCGCCCGCCCCGTCACGGGGGGTCGAGTCCTTCCGCCCGCCGCCCCCGCAGCCGATGCTGGCGGACCTGATGGCGGCGGTGGAGGGCGAGGACCGCCTCGACGCCGCCGCCGCCCCGCCCCGCGCCGCCCCGGCCCGCATCCTCGGCCCCCGGCCCGCCCCGCGCCCGGCCCCGGCCGCGCGCCCCGGCCCTCCCCGCCTCCGCCTCCCATGCGCCTACCCCTCCGACCCGCCCGCGCCACCGCCCCCTACCGACCTCCCCACCCATGCCACCCCTGCTTCCGCCCGGACACCCCAAGAAGAAGGCTCCACGGGTACGGCGCGGGCTGCCGGCCCGTCCCCACCCGCCTTCGAGCCCCGTGCGGCCGCTCCTGAGCGCGCTCGCCCCCGCGCCTGCTACGCTCACCCGCGGCGCCGCAGCGGACGGGCGCCCGAGCCGCTGGGGCGGGTTCGACCTCATCTTCCCCTTCAACGCTGCCACGCACGAGATCGCGCAGCGGTCCGCCCCCGCCGCCCGCCGCCCGCCTAGCCGTGCCTCGAGCGAGGCGTGCCGCAGAGGCAGCTTCGCGGACGCGGACCTGCGGGCGCTAGTGGCCCAGATAAAGGCCTCCGACCCCTCTCTCCCGGCCTCCGCCGCCGCCTCTGCCGCCGCCTCCGCCGCCGCCCCCGCCCCGCGAGCGCAGCGCCCGCCTCCCGCGGGCCCGGCCGGCCTTCGGCGGCCCCCACGCAAGCCCCGGCGGCGGCCGTCGCCTCTGCTGCCGCCTCCGCGAGCGCAGCCCCCGCGTCGCGCGGGCCCGGCCGGCCCTCAGCGGCCCCTACGCCAGCTACAAGGTAAGCTGCTGGCCACATGCGCTCGCCGCGCAGAGGTGCTGCTAGCGCTCGACCGACGAGGACGCAGGCCGGGCGGCCCCGCCGCATCTAGATCTGCCGCTGCGCCAGCACCCAAAACAGCCACGCGGGCGCCGGGCGCGAAGCCCTCTGCCCTCGCAAGGTGAAAGGGCCGGGGCTTGCAAATCACCAACCCCGCCGCGGCCGCCCGCATGTCAATTGAAATGCCAGCCCCGACCGCGAGTCCGAAGTTCGGGATACAAGCTGAAGGCCACGAAGCACACGCGCATCAATATTGCACAGAGATATAGTTACAACCGGAGCCTCGGAGAAGCGCGCGGGCAGCGCTAGCAGAGCGGCTGGCCGCGGGCATCGGGGCCTCAGAAGAAGCGCGAGAAGAACACTCGGGCGGCTTTCACAGCATTGCTCTCCATGCCGTCCGCGGCCGCCTCATTTGGCTTCACAGCGCACTTGATCTGGGGGCCGTACGTCGACCCTAAGGGCCTCGCGGCGAGACAGCCGGCATCCGGGGGCATTGCTCACACGGAAATAGGCGCGCATGGGGCCTTTCGAGGCATCCTCACAGTCGTTCGGCACCCGAGTCCTGCGCGAATAAGCGGATTGGGATTGGGGGAATGGGCTGGCGCCGCGGCGCGGCACGACGCTACGCACTTGCCCTGGTCCATAAGCTTGGTGCACTATCGGCGACGGCAGCGTCAGCTTGGTCAGGCGCCAGGCAGCGCTAGCAGATCTAGAGAGCTAACGCGGAGCTCAAAGACCTTGTCGTCGCTGTAGAACGCCTACAAGCTGAACGTTAGCGATGACAACAAACAGGGCCGAGAAGTTGCGAACCTCGACGAATGCGCCGTCGTTGCTGCAGGCGAGCTTGACGGAGCCCGAGCCTTCGGGAAACTCTGCATCGCAGCGATCGATTATATCGATGACGACACCGCCGCCGGGATATGGCGCACTCAAAAGTCCCTTCTCGGGCGGCAGAGTGACCGGGCCGGCGTGTGTGGCCGGCGCGTCGTCCGGCGTGTAGCACTGCGGACATCGACCGAGCGGCACCCGGGACCGGCGGCGCCGGACACGCGAGCGGAGAATTAGCGCGAGCGCGCGTCGCCGGTACCGCACGGCGGCTTCAGCAAGGGCGCGCGCGGGGGTGATCTATCTGCCTCGCGTGCGTGCGTTTGCGCGCGCGGCGGGGCGCCGGACCTCGTGGTCGTCAAAAGTGAGGGTCATGCGCGGGATGAGCCCCAGAGCCTGAACGGCGCGTCAATTATGCGCTCAGATTTCGCGCTTCGGCGCGTACCAGCCGATGAGTGCACTGGTCGTCCCTGAAGAAATTGACTGTAACCTCGTCCGTCTTCGCGGCTGCGAGAGAGGCTACGCAGACGAGGAGGAGCGCGAGGAGGGCAGTCGAGCGGGCCATCGCCTGGTGGTGTTGTGCTTCGCGTGCTGTGTACCCCGAGCTTCCCGGGGTACCGCGATATCGATTCGGAAACATGGCCCGGTCTAACGCCCTCCTCGCGCTCCTCGTCGTCTGCGCGGCGTCGCTCGCGGCCGCGAAGACGGATGAGGTGACAGTCGACTTCTTCAAGGACGAGCAGTGCACTCAGCGCGTGGTAAGATTCGCGCCCAAGTGAGAAACGCGCGCAGAACCGCGCTTTACTGACGCGCCGCGCAGGCGCCGCACCCCATCCCGCCGCTTACCCTCACTTTCAATGACAACGAGGTCCGCGGCGCCCCGCGCGCAAACGCACGCATGCGAGGGAGATAGATACGCGCTCTCATTCTCCGCGCGCGCCCTTGCTGAAGCCGCGCGCTTGTCTCTCGTGGTCGACCGCTGCTTGAGCTCTGAACGCGCCGAAAATTTCGGCAGTGCTACACGCCCGAGGACCTGCCCGCCACACACTCTGGCGACGTCACGCTCCCATTTAAGAGGGGACTCGTCAGTTTTCCGAAGGGCTCGGGCTCTGTCAAGCTCGCCTGCAGCAAGGATGGCGAATTTGTCGAGGTCCGGCATTGGGTTGCGCGATTTTGTCGCTCGAGCTCACAGCAACTCAGGCGTTCTACACCGATGACAAGTGCACCACGCTTCTGGATGCCGGCAAGTGAGTCGCGCCCCGCTCTCCGCCCCCCCATGATCCCCGCCCGGCCCGAGAGGCGGTTGTTTCCCGCACAGGATGCCGACCGCCTGCGAGGACGCCTCCAAGGGATCCGTCCACGCCTACCTCCGCGTAAGAAACGCTGTCGCCGGCCGTCTCGCCGCGAGGGTTGACGCTCGATCTGCAGATCCAGTGCGCTGTGAAGCACCACGGGGAGGCCGCGGACGGCATGGAGAGCAACGCGGTGAAGGCCGCCCGGGCGTTCTTCTCGCGCTTCTTCTGAGGCGCCGGCGCCCATGCATATGCACAGCGGCTCTGCATCCGTTTCGCCGTGTGCCCTGCCTGCCCGCCCCTCCGGCTGTAACTATCTCTCTGTGCAATTTGCAAAGGAGGCCAGGCGGCGTCGGATCTTGGCGGTTTGCGAAGCTTGGGGCGGCAACCATAAGGCGGGGCTAGCGCTAGCGGGTCTGCGGGGCGGGGATCTGCTGGGTGATGCAGTGGATGTTGCCGCCGCCGAGGAGGATCTCGCGGCAGCCCGGCACGACGACCACCTTGCGGTACTCGCGCCCCTCCTTCCCGTCGTACTGCGTCTGCAGCACCTGCGCGTGCCGGCCCCTCGATCAGGCGCCGGCGGCGGGGGCGATGGGAGCGGGGGCGGGCCTCCTGGGCGCGGCGGTCGTAGACGGGGTCGCCGAAGCCCGGGACCACGACGCCGCCGTTGCAGAGGTAGAAGTTGATGTACGACGCCGGCATCCGGTACCTGCGCCGCCGTTCGGGCCGGGGCTGCGGGGGGTGCGGGGGGCGGGGGCGCTGACCCGGGGGCGCCGCGCGGGGGCCCGTCCTCGGGGTCGTCGGCGGGGTCGCCGGGGGCGCGGGAGGTGTCCAGGGGGGCGTCCTCGGGCTCGTCCAGCCCCTCCGCCTCCTCCTCCGTCACGTGCATCGCCCCCGGCTGCGCCCCGCTCAGAGGCGCCCCCGCCCGGCGTGCCCGAGCCGGCCCCGCGCGCCTGGTGGACTTTCACGACGGTCAGGCGCCGCCCGCAGGCGTCCCGCGCCGCCTCCAGCCGCCGCAGCGCGTCCGACTGCGCTGGCCCCATTCGCGTCTTCCAAAAGAAGGAAGAGGGGGGCGGACGGACCGAGCGGGGAAACTGCGGGTCGGCGGGGTCGTCCGTCCAGAGGAGGGCGACGACGCTGGGCCGCAGGAAGCAGGCGATGTTGTCGATGTGCCCTGCCGGGGCGGTGAGGGAGAGGAGGGGAGGCGGCGGCCGCCCCGCCGCACCGTTCGTGTCCCCGTCGTGGTACACGCCGGCGCCGAGCCAGATGATCTGCGCGGGCGGGCTCGGCGGGGCTCGGCGGGGCTCGAGGGGCGGGGAGGGGGCGCGGGGGCGGGCCTTCTCGACGGCGAGGGTGCGCTTGAGGTGCGCCTCGATCTGCTCCTTCGTGAGGTGCGGGTTCCGGTTCTTGTTTAGCAGGCACTCCTCCGTCACCAGCAGCGTCCCCTGCCCGCCCCCGGGCCTCAGCCGCCGCGGCCCGGGGCGGGGCCGGGCGGGGCGGGGCAGGCGGGGGGCGCGCCTCGCCGTCGACGTGGATGGAGCCGCCCTCCATGACGATCTTCACGCGGTGCCGCGGAATACGCTCGATCTGCAGCACCTGCGCCCCCCGCTCGAGGCCGGCGCGGGGCGCCCGAGGCGGGGGCCTTGCGGGGGGCGTACCTTGTGGGCGACGAAGCGGTCGCGGTCCCAGGGGTGGTAGCAGCCTCCGCGGAAGCCGCCCCACGAGTTGAACTCCCAGTGCACGCCGATGCGCCCGCCCTTGTCGTTCACCAGCACCGTCGGGCCCGTGTCCCTACAAGGCCGGGTGAGCTTCTCGTTGCGCCGGCACCGCGGCGAGGCGGGGCACCGGATCCAGGAGTCGTTGGAAGCCATCTCTACGACCCGGACCTGCGGCGGCCGTAAGGGGAGCCGGCGTCCAGCGCGGTGCGCGCGCGCACGTTGGCCGGCAGCATGCGCCGCGCGTTGGACCACTGCTCGCTCGGGGCGCAGACGGTCACGCTGCGCAGCGAGGAAGAAGAGTGAGGGAGACACCAACAGCTGTGGCAGGGCGGGCGCACGGCTCGAACTCGCCGATGGCGGACGCAACTCTGGCGAAAGCCGCCTGCGCCTTCTTCCCGCCGAAGCGCCAGTTGTCCGGCCGCTGTTGCAGGGGCTTAGATCAGATGCGGAGCCGATCGCCGCGGGAGGGACGGCGCCCGGCGCGGACCACGGGCCAGATCATGTACGTCCCAGCGTGCGGCTCGAACTCCCCGGGCATGCGGTAGCCCGCGGGCAGATCGGCGACGTCACCGAAGTCTTCCGCCATTGCGAGATCGGATACCCGACGAGCCTAGGGCGCTGGTGCGCTTGACGAATCGCGGACTAACTTGTGATCGTGAGCGCCGCTGCTGGGCCCGCCGAACGTCGCGCAGGCGCAAGCAGGGAAGCTCACGTTCGGCTTCGAGGCTAGGAACGAAGACCGCGAGGTTGGGCGGCTGCGCTGTCCGCGTACCCGGCTGGACAAACCAGTCTACCCCCGCCAAAAGTGCCGCCTTTTGCTGCCCTTTCTTCCGCGCCATCCAGGCAATCCCTGAGGTGCGGCTGCTCAACCCTGACCGTGCAACCGCCGAGATCTCACCCCGGCTCCGCAGGCCGTGCCTGTCGTCGGCGATCGCCGAGCGCTCGTCTGGTGCATCCGCGGCGCTCGCGATCGCTTACGCGCTTCGCGTTCTGGGGATGCGCGTGCTTCTTTTGAGCCTTCAGTCTCTCGATCGCGCGAAACCAAGCCGGACACTCTGGCGAGTTCCACTCGGCGTGTTCTCAATTCGCCTTCCAGAGCGAACTGAACCGTCTCCAGCCTTTCCTTCCGATGCTTTTATCTAGCTGTCGCTTCGCTTCCTCCCCCCGCTTCGATCTTTTTCTCATGAGACGAGCCCTGGTGGCTCTTTTCGTACCTGTCTGAATTTGTGGCTTAGTGAACTCGTGATCTAAGCCATGAAGCGGCAGGAAAATGGATATTCTGCTTTTTTGTACCTGAAGGGCGATCCTTATCCCTTGCGGGTCCCGTTGAGCAGTGACATTTCCCCCCAAAGTTCTTCCTTCCTGTCCTGTGCTCTAGTGTATTTCTGTCCCAATAATTTCGAAATATGCTTACATCGTTTGCCCCCATCGACACAAGGGGGCCCCGGTTCGGCCCAGCTGCAGACGTGCCCCGGGCGGGGCTCATCGGGCAGGGGGCGAGGCGCCGGGGAGGACGCCGCGCAGCGAGGTCGTCTGCGGGGCGAGGGGGCGGGGTGAGCAGGAGAGCAGGGGGCCGCGCATGCCTCGGGGGCACCGTGTCTTCCTTGAAGCGCAGCACCTGCACGCGGGGGGCGCGGTCAGCCGGCCGCAGCCTTTAATTTGCGGCGGGGGCCTCGGGAACAGAACAGAAGAGAGCGAACCTGGCCGACGCCGAGCTCTTGGCAGACGAGGTTGACGACCGCGTGCGTCCCCTCCATGTGCTGCCCCAGGGCCTCAGGCTGGGGGCGGGGGGCGGGGGGCGGGGAGAGGGGGCGCGCGCCTGGGTCATCCTGTTGATGACCACCGCGAGCTGGCGGCCGCGGGGCGTCACAGGGGGCAGACAGGGGGGGTACGGGCGCGGCGCACCGCGAAGCGCTTCGAGGGGTCGCACATCGCGTAGCTGCGGCGTGCTCCACGCGTCAGCCACGCCAACCGTGCGGGGCCCGGGGGCGGGAGGGGGGAGGGGGCGGGGCGGGCCTGCCGCCGAGGCCGCCGTGGCCGAAGGCGGTGCGGCGCTCGCCGGGGGCGGGCCCCTCGAAGGGGACGCGGATGAAGCCCATGCCGAAGGTCGTCCCCGACATCTCCAGCGGCTGCTGCGCGCCCAGCAGCGCCGTCGACGGCAGCTCCGCCAGCTGCCCCTCCGAGAGCAGCCGCCCCGCCCTCGCAGAGCCGCCCCCGGAGCCGGCGATCACCCCACCGCCAGCCAGGCACGCGTACATCGCGCCGAGCGCCCGCGCCGAGAAGTGCCCTGCGCCGCGGTGAGGGCGGGGGGGGAGGGGAGGCGGGGGCGGGGCGGGGCGGACCGTTGGCGGCGGGGATGACGGCGCGCCGCACCTGCAGCGAGTTGAAGAAGAGCGGGTCCGCCAGCCACGGCCTCTCCCTGCCCCCCGCAGCCGTCACGCAGGCGGAGCCGGCGCTCGGGCGGGGCGGGCGGCCGGGCAGGTCCCCGGGCGCACATGACGCGCTTGGCGAGGCCGCCGAGGCGCGGGTCGCTGGCGAGGTTGCGCACGAAGCGGGAGCCGCGGGGCCGCCCTGCGCCGCCCCGCCCCGGCCCGGCCCCGTCCTCGGCGGCGTCGGGGGCCTCGTCGGCGATGCCGCGCTCGCCGGCGGCCTGCGGGTCCATCACGGCCTCCATCGCGTCCATCCCCCCGCCTTCGCGATCCCGTGGCTCTCCACGAACTGCTCCACGTACCCTGCCCGCACGCGTTCGGTTCGGCGGGGCTGCGGGGGAGAGGGGCGGCGCGGCGCGCACCGTTCACGAGGCTCGCCGCGCGCTCCTCGGCCCCGGGGGGATCCCGATGTGGAACTCGCCCTGCGCCGGTACCCCCGCGTGAGCGGCGGGGCCGGCGGCGAGTCTGGAGGCCCGCGGCGGGCCGCGGCGGGCGCACGGCGACGCCCAGCGGCTCGGCGATGCGCGTGCGGACTGCGCGCGGGCCGTAAGCCAGGAGGGCGCGGCGGGGGGCGGGGGGCCGGCGCCGGCGCGGGCGCGCCGAAGTCGCGGAAGGAGGTGCCCCGCTTGGCGAGGGCGAGGGCCTTCTCGACGAGGCCGCCCACCAGCCAGCCGAAGGTCAGGTAGTGGTACGCCGCCGACTCTGCCGAGGCCTCGGCGGGGGGCCGCTGGGGGAGGGAAGGGGGGCGCACCGCCCGGCTCGTGCTCGGGGGTCGCCTCCTCCATGCAGCGAAGCTGGCCGCGCGCCCCGGTCAGAGCGCGGAGGAGGGGGGGGGGGAAAGGGAGGGAGGCTGGGGGCGGGCCATGGCGGGCCAGTCGACGAGGCGCTCGTGGGAGAGGTCCTCGGGCATCGCGTTCGCGAGCCCCGCCGTGTGCGTCAGCAGGTGGAACACCTGCACCCGCGCCCCGGCCCGCCCCGTCACCGGCGCGCGCGGGAGGGCGAGGGAGGGCGGGGCGGGCCCGGGTGCGGCGCTTGGGGGCGTGGGCGGGGGAGGGCCCCGCGAAGGTCGGCCAGTAGTCCGTCACGAGGCGCGTCGCGTCCAGCAGGCCCCTTGGGAGGGCGCCTCAGAGAGGAAGCTCAAGGCGGGCCGGGGCGGCGGGGCCCGGCGGGGCGCACTCGTCGAGGAGGATGTGCGCCGCGAGCGCCGTCACCGACTTCGTCACCGACCTGCCGCGCATGAGAGGAGGGAGGGCGGGAGGGAGGGAAGGCAGGAGGGGCCCACCAGCAGTTGAAGAGGGTGTCGGGGCGCACGGGCCGCAGGTCCACGTCCGAGAGCGTCCCTACGGGGCGGTCAGGAGCGGGCGGGGGCGGCGGAGGGGAGGGGCCGGGCGAGCCGGCGCAGCAGTCGACGACGGTGCGGCCGTCCTTCCAGGCGTACACCTGCCCGGCGGAAGCTTGGGGTGAGGGGATCCAGGGCGCGGAGAGCGCGGACGCGGGCGCGCCTGGATGCCGGTGACTTTCTTGGTCTTGTAGAGCTCCTCGAGCAGGGCCCGGACCTGTGCCGGCGAGAGGGCGTGGCGAGGGGGGAGGGTGCGAGGGTGCCGGGGCGTGGCGTGAGGGCGTTGCGAGGGGGGAGGGTGCGGGGACGTGCCTTGGCGTCGAGGGGCCCGGGGGAGGGGGAGGGCCAGACGATGGTCTTGGCGCGGGCCTCTGGGGGCACGGTCTCGAGCAGGGCGCGCTTGGCGTAGGGCGCGAAGGCGTAGATGTACGAGCTGCGCACCCCCAGCGCCGTCGAGAGGCCTGCCGGCTGTCAGGGGCGGGAGGGGCCGCGGGCCGGGGGCCCCCGGGGGTACCGCGGAGGAGCTGGAAGACGCGGAAGACGAAGATGAGCTCCGCGGGGAACGCGTCCACCGGCATCCGCTTCACCGCCCTGCCCCGAGGCCCGCGCCCCTTCAGGCGGCGAGGGCGGCGGCGGCGGAGGGCGGCGCGCACGGGTCCTTCTCGATGATCTCGTCCCGCTCCGCCTTGTACCTGCCGGGGCACGGCTTCAGCCTGGGGCGAGGGCGAGGGCAAGGGAGCGGGGAGTAGGGGCACTTCCTGATCTCGGCGACCTCCTCGTCCCGCGTGGCGCTGCGGCGCATCCAGAAGCCTGCCGGGCACGTCGCTCCGAGGAGAAGAGAGGGAGGGGAAGGGAGAGGCGCACGCATGATGCGCATGGCGACAGAGGGGTCCTTGGACGCCGGGTCGGCGGGGTTCAGGACGAAGCCCAGCTCCTGGGCGCCGCGTCGGGGGCGGGGCGGGGCGGTGGAGCGGGGCCGGGGCGGACGTCGAAGGCGCGGAGGAGACCGGCGTAGTCGACGGTGGCGACGGAGTAGACGAGCCGCGCGAACGCCACCCGCACCTGAGGCGGGCGGCGCTCGCGGGGGGCGAGCGGGGGGCGCGCGGGGGGCGCGCGGGGCGGGCGGGCCTTGGGGGCGAGGCGCTTGGCGAGGCCGAAGTCGAGGAGCACGGGGACCGCCCCGTGCTCCGCGTCCCGCACCACCAGGATGTTCCCTGCCCAAGCCCCGTCAGCCGGCGCCGGGGCGGCAGCGGGGCGGGCGGCTGGGGCCAGGGCTCGCCCGGGTGGGGGTCGGCGTTGACGAGGCCGCCGATGTGGATCTGGTGCGCGTACGCCTCGAAGACGTGCCGCACGAGCTTCTCCTTGTCCACGCCCCACTCCTCCAGCCGCCGCACGTCGTTCACCTTCACCCTGCCCGGCGTCCACGTCGGCCCGCCCGGCGGGGCGCCGGCGAGGGGCGGGGGGCGGGAGGCCCGCGCACCCGTCGACAAAGTGCATGGTGAGGAGGCGCCTGGATACGAGCGAGTCCACGACGCGCCTGCCGCGGCGATCCCGTGAGCAGCGGGCCGGACCAGGCGGGAGGGGAGGGGAGACGGGGGGCGCACGGGATGCGGGCCACGATGGGGGGCAGCGGGTCGAACCCGACCTCCTCGAGCGCGCCCTGCCGCGACTGCCGCCCCGGAGGTGCGGGGATCAGGGGAGGCGGGGGAGCGGGCAGCGCGCCACGGATGCGCACGGCGGCCTGGGCGACGGAGAGGGCGTACTCGTTGGCGACGTCGATCGTGTTCTTCGCCTGCGCGCGCGCGCGCGCCCCGGGGGCTCGAGCTCGAGGGGCCGCGGCGCCGGCGCGGGCGGGGGCGAGCGGGGCGCGCCTCGTTCTCGAAGTCGACCTCCTTCGAGACCTCCTTGTTCCACTCCTCCATCAGCACCCGGAAGTCGAACTGCGGCTCGAAGTACGCCACCGCCTGCCCCCGGCGCGCGGCACGTCAGCGCGGCGCAGGAGGAGGAGGCGGCGGGGGCGGCCGGCGCTCACCCTCATGATGTCCATCAGGGTCCTGAGGTCCTGCTTGAGCTGCCGCGCGATGCCCCGGTGCTGCACCTGCGCGGGTGCGTCAAAGTCGCGGGCCGGGGCGACGCCGCACCGCACTCGCCTTGACCACCACCTCCTCGCCCGTGCCCTTGACCCAGGCCCGGTGAACCTGCGCGCGCGTGGGCCGACGGTACAGGGCGCAGGGCGCAGGGCGCAGGAGGGCGCGCGCCTGCGCGATGCTGGCGGCGCCGAGGGGCTCCGGGTCGATGCGCTCGAAGGTGTCGGCTACGGTGCGCCCCGAGGCGGCGAGCTCCTCCTCGAGCGTCTGCAGGATCTCCTTCATCGGGTGCGGCGGCAGCGCGTCCTGCAGCCGCGCCAGCTCCTCGATGTACGGCTTCGGCAGCACGTCCGCCCTCGAAGACATGTACTGGCCCGTCTTCACTGCGCCCCACGCTGTGACACGTGCCCGGCGCGCGATGGAGCGCACGGAGCGCTAGCGCCCGCGAGCGCGTGCACCCCAGAAGCCGCGCTCCTTCGTGATCGTATTGAGGATCAGTTTGGAATATTTGCGGTGCGCTGCCTCCCTGCGGAGGCGCGGCGCGTCAAGATGCGGCGACGCGTATGACCACCGGACCGCGGCCGGCGTGCGTGCCACATGCGATCTTGTTCCGGCGTGCTATCATTAGGTCCCTGGCCAGCCGGCTTCATCCACTGGTCCCTCTGAGAGCGCGAAGCATTAGCCGCGTGAAATCGCTCGTGCATGTGCATGAACCTTCCTCGTCAACTTGTAGCCGCACATGACCCGCGCCGCGCACCAGAACAGGCGCATCCTGTGCTAGACGTGCTCACGTGCGCGCTCCCATGCGTGCTCCCTAACAAGCGCTAGCCGACCGGGAACGAGGCGGGAGCGCTGGCTCGGGCGCACCTCCTGCCCCAGGTCTCTTCGAAGTCGCCGCGACCATCGTCGTCTTCTTCGGGGGCGACCAGCCGGCCGCGGGGGCCCATCATCTTTGTCAGCCTCTACCCCCCCAGACAGACGCGACTCCGCACAGAAGCAGCGAGCGATCGGCTCGATTGGCTCATTCCAGCATGGCGGCCGGGGCCTGCGACTTGCCGAGCCTCCTGCTCGCTAGCGTGCAGGAGGTTGCGCTGGAGGGCTTGCAAGGTGCGTGTTGGGTTCGAACCTCGGTGGGGGCGGGCCTTGAACGCGGCGTTCCGGGCGAACGGGCTAGTGCAGGGCGCCCCGTGCGCTTGAATTCGCGCCCCAATGGCGGGTGGTTCTGCAAATTTCCGACGACCGCGATGCCGTAGGTTGTTCGCTGTCGACGCTCTTCTCGCGCCTGGCACAAAGCGAGGACGTCGCCAGTGTGTTCAAGGGCAAGATTGACGATGGAGTCAAGGAGTGGATCTGGCGGGAACTGCGGGAGCGCCCTGAAATCGAATTCATCTTCCAGGTCCGCAAGCGCCAGCTGCCTTCGCGCCGCGCGCGCCGTAACCTAGCCTCTCGCTTCACAGACGGGCCCTCTTCTGCCGGGGCAAGGTGCTGACGAGAAGGGCAAGAAGGGCTCCCGCAAGAGCGGGGCCAGTGTGGGTTTGGCTGGCTCGAACGCTGCAAAGGACAAGGAGAGCGTGTACGTTCCGGGTTTCGCTTTGTTTTTTGTTTCTTCCGTGGCTCTTACAGGTCGCGCAGGGCTCGCGGAAAGCGCGATTTCGCCTTCCAGCCGGTCCCCGACAGGGCCATCCTCGCGCGGCCGGTGCACGAGCTTATGCAGCAGTACGAGGAGTCGCTCCGTATGGTCGCAACGCAGCCTATCCGGGAGAGCGCGCTGGGCGTTCACGATGTGCGCCTTCCCCTTCTCCTCGCACAGGCGCTTCATTCACACGCTGGCAGCCCGAGAAGCCGATCACGGACTTGCAGTACACCATTCTCGAGTTCATCGGGCGGCGCCGCCGCGAGGGGGCGATGCAGATGGAAGTCTCCAAGATCTTCGAGGTCCGCCAGAGCCCTCACGGACGCCAAGTCCGCCGCCCCCGATCGACGGCCGCAGATCGAGCCACGCAACCTGTTCCACCACCTGCGGAACCTCGAATCTGCGAACCTCATGTGCGCCCTTTGCCGCTGTCCGCTCTGCCGCCCGGGCTGACGGCGCCCCTCCCCGCGCAGTGTGCGGCAGCAGATCATCCTGAACCGCGCCCAGCAGCCACAGTCGGCGAGCGGGCAGGGGAACTTCTCGTCTCACACGAACTTGATGCACATCAAGCGCTTCGCGCCGTCGGGGCCGGTGGCGGGGGCGCCGGCCCAGGGGGCCTCCTCCCGCGCGGGCGGCGCCGGCGGCCGGAAGCGCAAGAGCAACGAGGAGGGGGAGGAGGAGGGCGAGGGCGGCGAGGAGGACGAGGAGGGCGACTCGGACGAGGACGAGGCGCAGGGCGCGCGGCCGCCCCTCCCCCGCGCCGCGCCGGCCGGCGTCGCTGAGCGGGGCGGCCGCAGAGGGCGCCTTCGTTCTGGCCCGCGACCCGGAGATGTGCAAGGAGGTGTGCCAGCTGCTCGGCAAGACGCACAACGGCCTCCTCATCGAGAGCGACATCAAGGCGACCCTCGTGCGCCTCTCGGCCCCCTCGTGCTTCCCGCCCGCCCGCCCCCGAGGCCCACCTCGCCGCCAGAAACTGCCCGGGAACAAGCGCAAGCAGGCGCGCTCGTGGAACCGCATCAAGCGCAAGCTCATCAAGATGGGACTCGTCGAGATGGTGCGGGGCGCCGCCGCCGCTCCCGGCGCCGGCCGCGCCGCCAGCGCCGACGCCGGCGACAGACGCGCTTCAAGCTGGACGGCAAGAAGCTCGTGACCTGCGTGAAGAGCCTCAAGCAGTGGAGCGACGACGGTGCGCGGGGGCGGCGCGCGCCTCCACCGCGGGGCGCCACCGCTGAGGCCGGCGGGGGCGGCGCAGACATGAAGCGGGCGCAGGAGGCGATGGACGACGACGTGGAGAAGCTGCGGGCGGAGATCTTCGTCGAGCAGCAGGTCCTGGACCGCATCGAGGAGGCCGGGCCCGACGGCACCACCCACCCCGTGCGCCCTCTGCGCCCCGCCCGCCGCTCTCTCCTCTCCTCTCATCGCGTCGCCTGCGCCCACCAGGACCTGTACAGCGACCTGGGCGTGGACCAGAAGTGGCTGTACGAGATCACGAAGCGGCTCATCTCCAACTACGGCGTCCTCGCCATCGCAGAGAAGGTCCGGGGCCCACGCCGCGCCGGCGTGCTCGCCTCGCGCCTCACGCGCGGGGGCCGGCAGACGGGGCGGCAGTCGCAGTACCGGCTGGTGGCGCACCGGTACTACCAGGACCGGGCGCCGGCGGAGCTGCAGGAGCTGGTGCAGCGCAACATGTACCAGAGCTGGAAGAAGACGCGCCTCACCGAGGAGCTGAAGAAGTCGGGCATCGAGCTGCCGGGCATGGCGCCCTCGCCGCCGGCCGCCGCGTCGGTCGCCATGCTCACGGACCCGGCCGCCGCCGGCGCGATGGTCCCCGCCGAGCAGCAGCAGGCGCAGCAGCAGCAGTACGGCGCGCCGCCGGAGGCGATGGCGTACTACGACGCCTCCCTGCAGCAGCAGCACTACCAGCAGCAGCAGCAGCAGCAGCAGGCGGCCTACCACGAGGCCCAGCAGCACGCGGCCCAGCACGGCGAGTACGGGCACCACGTCGCCCACCAGGGCCACTACGCCCCGCAGGAGGCGGCCCAGCACGCCGCCCACTACGCCGCCCAGGAGGCGGCCCAGGCGCAGCACGGCGGGCACTACGCGCCGCCCCCGGCGCCGGCGCACTACGCTGCGCAGGGGGCGGTGGAGCACGCGGGGGTGCACGGGCACCCGGAGGCGGCGCAGCAGGCCGGGCACTACGCCCCGGCGCCCGGCGCCGACCAGCCGGCCCCCGACAGCGGCGGCGCGCAGTTTTTTCCGACCGGCTGACTGGGTGCGCGGAGGGGTGTGCCCCGGTCAGAACATGAATACCCCCAAGACCGTTGAAGAAGACAGTCCCTTTGCCGTTCCCCCCCACGACGCTCCGGAGCCGGCCGTCCTGCGCCTGCGCGGCGGCGGGCCGAAGAGAGGCGGCGGGGGGCGGCGGCGTGGCGAGGGCGGCGAGGGCGGGCTGGAGAGCCCGGCCACGGCGGCCGAGGCGGGCCAGGAGGCGGGGCCGGCGATCGTGCTGGTCCCCGCCTTCCACGAGGTCCCCCTGCCCCAGGAGGGCCTCCCCGCCCCCGTCCCCATGCCCGGCGACGAGTTCGGGGTCCCCTTCCCCCCGCCACCCCCGATCCTCGACCCGACCCCCGGGCCCGTGAGCGCCCCGCTCCCGGAGCCCGTGCCCGCCCCGCTCGCCGTCCACGTGGCCCCCGAGCACGCCGGCCTCGCCATGCCGGCCTACGCGGCGATGGCCCCCGCGCACCAGGCGCACCCCGGGATGATGGCCGCCCCGCTCTCCGCCGCCCCCGCGCACCCGGCGCCGCAGCCCGCCGGCTCCCGCATCACCCAGGTCCCCTCCATCTTCGGCTTCGGCGGCGGCGGGGCCCCTCCTCCCGCGCCCATCCCGGCCCCGTCGGCCGCCGCCGTCCTGGCCATGCGGACGCCCGTGCCCCTGTCCGCGCCCATGCCCCGCGGGCCGGCGGCCTCTTCTCCCAGCCGCCCTCGGCGCCCCAGCCGCTCCCGTCCCGCGCCGGCCTCGCCGCGCGGGCCCCATGCCCGGCGCGCAGCGGTCGCCCTTCTTCGGCGCGGGCGCCCCGCGCAGCAGCCCGACCCGGGCCTCGCCGCCCCGGCCGGGGCGGCGCCGGACGCCTCGCTGCTCCAGGTGGAGGCCGGCGGCTTCGCGGGGGCCTGCCGACCGTGATCCCCGCCGCCGACCTCCAGCAGGCCGCCTACGACCCGCACGCCGCCTACGCCGCCGCCTCCTCGCCCCTCGTCGCCGCCGCCGCCGCCGCCGCGCCGCTGGCGGTGCCGGGGCGGGGCCCAGGGCCCGGGGCGGGGCCATCGCGGCTCTTCGGGACGTCGAACTTCCTGACGAGGCGGGAGCACGTGCTGGCGCGCGTCCTCGCCGAGCGCACCGTCGTCGTCTACGACCTCGCCCGCTCCATCGAGAGTGCCCGCCCCGCCCCGCCCCGCCCCGCCCCCGCCCGCCCCGCTGAGCGCGGCGCGGGGGCAGAGGCGGAGAACATCGGGGAGCGGATCGACAAGCGGACGATGAACCGGATCCTGAAGAGCCTGGAGGAGGAGGGGCGGATCAAGATGACGACGAGCACGACGCCGCTCTCCACGGGGGGCACGCGGACGTACAAGGTCTGCCTGGCGCCCGACGTGGACGAGGCCTCGCCCCTCCTCCGGGACTACATGATCAAGCTTAAGAAGCTCGCCGTCGCGCCCCTCTACCAGGCCCAGGAGGAGAAGGTCCCCTTCGCGGGCCCCATCCCCGAGATCTCGAGCGCCGACATCGCCCGCACGAGCGGCGCCGGCTTCGGCGTCGCCCCGCCCAGCACCCGCCGCTCCTACCGCCGCAGCGCGGGGGGCCGCTCCAGCGCGGGGCCCCGCGGCGAGGCCGGGCAGCAGGGCGAGTACTCGGGGGCCGGCACGGGCGGCGAGGAGGAGCCGGACGAGAAGACGCTGCAGCAGGCGGAGACGCTGCTGCAGGGCTTCGCGGCGGCCAAGCTGGTGCGGATTCGGGCCCTGCACCTCTACCTCTGGCGCCTCGCCCTCCTCCACCGCGGCGTCGCCCTTGGCCCCGGCGACGAGGACGAGTACGCGGACATGGACGGCTGCGGCTGGCGCCTCCAGTCGCAGGCCCGCCCCGCCGCCGCGCCCGGCCAGATCGTCGTCTCCGCCGCCATCCCCGAGCACGCCCCCGAGGAGGTGTCGGCGCAGGGCGTCCCCGCCACGCCCACGCTCATGCAGGCGCTGCTCGGGCCGGCGCCGGCGCCGCAGCCGGCGGTCAGCGCCGCCGTGGAGGCGCCCTACGCGGCGGCGGTCGGGGCGCCGGCGGCGCCGGCGCTGACGGCGGGGGACGACAAGAGCGACCCGGCGCGGTGCTACTTCGTGGTGCGGGACGTGTTGGAGCGCATGCCCGTGCTCCTCTACCTCCGCCTCGTCGGCGTGCAGCGCACGTCGCCCGAGGAGGCCGCCGCCATCGACGCCGCCATCGCCCGCCGCCAGAGCGTCGCCGAGGCGCCGCCCGTGCTCCGGCGCCTCTTCTTCGGGCGCCCCGCGCACGCCCCGTACCGCCTCAAGCACCTCTTCCAGCTCCTCGCCAAGCTCGGCCTCGCCCGCCTCGACTCCGAGTCGCTGCCGGCCGGGGCGGAGGCGCCGCAGCAGGACCCGGAGGCCAAGTACCCGACGGGCATGTCCTACTTCGACGCGTGCGCGCTGACGGAGAGCGTGGCGCTGGAGGCGCCGGAGGGCCCGCACCGCCTCTACCACCTCGCCGCCTCTCTCGAGGAGGCCCGCGCCTTCTGGCGCGACCTCGAGCTGCGCTCCTGGGAGCAGCTCGAGGTCGAGCGGCCCTGGCGCTTCGGCCACCGCGGCGCCCGCCGCCGCCGCCCCGACGAGGAGGGCGAAGGCCACTCCGACTCGGGCGCCCGCCCCTCGTCGGTGGGGGAGGACCCCCGCAACCGGGCGGACCGCCTGCGCATCGTCCCGCCCGCCCCCATGCCGCCCTGCTCCCCCTACGAGCTCTTCGTCTCGCGGAACTGGGGCCAGGACCGGCACCAGGTCCACGGCGGGCACACGCGCCACCTCGACACCCACCTCCCGTGCGCGCCCGCGCCCGCCGGCCGCCCAGCCGCCGCGCGCGGGGCCGGTGACGGGGCGGGGGCGGGCAGGAGCGACGGCGTGGCGACGGCGGAGGATGTGATGCGGAGCGTGCGGAAGCTGGCGATCTCCGTGGAGCGCGTCGTCCGCTACTACCTGCACGCGCGCGCCAGCTACCTCCAGCGCGCCGCCCCCGACTCCGAGGCCGCCATCGCCGCCCTCCAGCGCGCCCGCGGCGGCGCCCCCGTCGAGATCGGCTCGGCGGCCGACGAGATGCCGTCGCTGCCCGTGCTGCAGCCGCGGCGGCGCTCGGGGCGGGGCAAGGGGAAGCGGCGGAAGCGGGAGACGGAGGACGAGGACGACGACTACGGCAGCGACGTCGACGAGGAGGACGAGGGCGAGGGCGAGCCCGACTGGGGCCCCGGCAGTGGTGGTGGCGGCGGCGGCGGCGATGGCGGCGGCGGCGGCGGTGGCAACTCGGGCGGCGGCGCCAGCGGCGGCAGTGGAGGCGACGGGAGCAACGGGGGCGGCGGCGGCGGCGGCGGCGGCGGAGGCGGCGGCCAGGGCGACGAGGACGAGGACGATCGGAGGCGTCTCAAGCGCAGGCGGGGCGAGCCGGAGCCCGACTCCGGCCCCACGGCCGGCGTGGATCACCCGGCGCCGGGCTGCAGCGACGGCACCGACGAGAGCGACAGCGACAGCGACAGCGACAGCGGCGAGTCGTTCTTCTGGGACTCACCTGGCCCTCTGGAGTGCTCGGAAACCTGCAGCCCCATGCCAGCGGCGGCCGCATCTGCTCCTGCCGTACCCTCAGCCCCAACCGTGCAAGCGGCTCCGATTCCCCCCGCGCCCGCTCCGACCGCGCCCGCTTGGATCACACCCGCACTGGCCCCGCCCGTTCCGGCTGCACCTGTGCCGGCGACGCCCAGCCTGGCCCCGCCCGTTCCGGCCCCGCCCGCGGTGGCATCGGCTCTTCTTGCCCCGCCCGTTCCGGCTTTGGCCCCGCCCGTTCCGGCCCCGCCCGCGGTGGCATCGGCTCTTCTTGCCCCGCCCGTTCCGGCTTTGGCCCCGCCCGTTCCGGCATTGGCCCCGCCCATTCCGGCTTTTGCCCCGGCCCTTGTCCCACCCGTCCCACCCGTTCCGGCCGGCGCGAAGGCGGCCGCGGCGGCGCCGCGAGTCTCGGTGCCGCTGCCGCCGCTGGCGATGGCCTTCGCGTCGGCGTCCGGCAGGCAGATCCCCAAGGAGCTCGCCCCCGAGCCCCCCCGCAAGGCGGCACCCGTCGACCCCAACATCCGCGTCCCCACCCCGGCGCAGCTCCCGAGGCCGCCGCTGGGCGCCCCCCGCGCGCCCCCGGGGCCGGTCATCATCGCCTCGCCGGCGGTCCCGCTCCTCCCGCAGACGAGCGTCCCCGAGGCGGCCGCGCTGGTGGCCGTGAAGGCCGAGCCCGCGCACGATGGGCCCGAGAGTATGGACGTCGACACGCCGGCGGCCCCGGGGCGCCAGCCGCCGGCCCCCAAACCCGGCGGCCGCGCCGCCGTCCCCAGTGGGCGCGGCCGTGGCCGCGGCCGGGGTCGCGGCGCGGGAGCGGGAGCAGGAGCGGCGCGCGGCCGGGGAGCGGGAGCGGCGCGCGGCCCGGGCCGGGGCCGCGGGCGTGGGCGCGGGCGCGGGCGCGGGCGGGGCGCCGCAGCCGCCGCGTGCGGCGAGGGCGCGCAAGGCGCGGGGGCGGCGAAGGGCGAGGAGGAGGCGGCGCCGGGGGTCGGCAAGAAGCGGGCGCTGGAGGCCGACGAGGAGGGCGCGAGCTCTTCCGGGTCCGAGGGCAGCGGCGGGAGCAGCGGCGGGGAGGAGGGGAACCGCCGCTCGGGCCTGGGCGAGGCGGTGGACAAAGGCAAGTGGAACGTGGGGCGGCGGCGCGAGTTCATGGCGCGCTCGCGGTGGACGGCGGCGGAGGACGCGGTGCTGCTGCAGCTCGTGGCGGAGGTGAAGGCGGCGGGGGTGGCGGACCCGCGGCGCCACCCGAACAACAAGAACCTCCTCTGGGAGCTCGTCGAGGACCGGCTGCCCCCGCAGAAGACCCTCGCGCAGTGCAAGCGGCGCTGGCAGCGGCACCAGCGGAACCCGGACGTGCGGCGGGCCGTGCACAACGCGATGGTGCAGCGGGCGTGGGCCGACCCGCAGGGGCCCATCGCCCCCCTTACCGCCCTCCTCGGCTCCAGCTCCCGCCGCCGCATGCCCTCGGTGCCCCTGCGGCACCAGCCGCCCCTGCCCTCGCCCACCGCCCCCGCCGAGGACCCCGCGGGGGGCGCCGGGGGGGCGCCCGGGGCGGCCCCCGAGCTGGCGCTCTCGGTGCCGGCGCCGCGGCCGCTGGAGCTGCCGGCGAGCGTGGAGGCCATCCTCGAGGAGGTCCCGCCCCGCCCCGCGGCCCCGCGCGCCCGCCCCCTGAGGCGCCCCGCCCCCGCAGTTCACCGTGCACACGGCGACAGTCCCGGGGCCGGCGAGGGCGAGGCGGGGCCGCCGCCCAGCGACGACGGTGCCCCGAGAGCGACTCGACCGAGGCACTCGCCGCCGCCGCCGTCGCCGACCACCTGCGGGTGCGCCGCGGCCGGCGCGCGGGCGAGCCGTGCAGCGCGAGGCGGCTGAGGGGCCGCCGGCAGATGATCATGCTGATCGGGACCGGGAGTACGCGGCGGAGGCGGCGTACGCGCTGCTCGCTCCCTTCGGCGACGAGGCCCTCGGCGCCGCCTTCCGCGACCTCCGCGCCCGCGGCCTCCTCGTCCGCACCAAGGGCGCCAAGGCGACCACCGGCCGCGCCTTCCACATCGCCTCCCGGTGCCCCGCGCCCCCGCTCCCCTGCCGGCGGCCGGGCGCTCACGGCGGGGCCGGGGCGGGGCAGGGCGCGGGAGATGCTGCACGAGGCCGGCTACCCCAAGGACCTCTCCGAGACCGCCGCCGCCTTCGCCGCCCGCTTCCGCGCCGGTGCCGCCCCCGCCCCGCCCGCCCCGGGCGAGGCCGGCGGGGAGCGAACGGGCCGGGGCGCAGAGTGCGAGGCGCGGGGCGGGGAGATCGAGGTGGGGGAGCAGCCGGCGAGCGGCGTGGTGGCGCAGGCGCTGGCGCTGGCGGCGGCGGGGCGGGCGGCGCTGGAGCCCGTCGTGGAGCCCCTCTCGGAGCGCGAGCCCGTCGACGTCCGCGGCGAGCGCGTCAACTCCGGCGGCGTCTCTCGCCACCTCCTGAAGGCCCGCCCCCCCCCCCCCCCCCCCCCCCCTCTCCCCGCTCACGGGGCGGGGCAGATCGGGGCGGCGGAGAAGCTCGACGGGACGAGACGCGGCTCGCGGAGGTGCGGCTCACCCTGCCCGCTTCAGTGCGCCCTCCCCGCCCGCCCCGCCCGCCCGCCCTGCCCCCCGCGAGCCGCCCCGCAGAGGTCGTCGTGCGGGCGGCCGGCGAGGCGCCCTTCCGCCCCGAGGGCCCCTCTTCTCGCCCGCCCCGCCCGCCGAGGCGGCGCCGGCGCGCGGGGCCCCGGCGGCGGGGCGGCCGCTCCTGGAGGGGGCCGGGCGGCGGCGGCGGCGGCGCGGGCGCGCGTGGACGCGGCGGCGCCCTTCGCGGAGCTCGGCCTCACGCCGCCCCCGCCCGGGCGCCCTTCGCGGGGCCGCCGGACGCGGCGGGGGACGCCCCCGAGGCGGCCCGCCCGAGGTGGTCGCCGCGCTCGCGGCCCGCACGGCGGAGGCCCCCGAGACCTGGCGCGACGCCCTCCGCGGCCTCGCCCTCGCCCCTGGCGCGCCGAGCGGCCTGCCCTCGCCGGCGACGACGACGATGACGACGAGGAGGAGGGGGCCGAGGGGTGGGGCCCGGTGGAGGCGGCGGAGGCGCACGCGGGGGCGCTGCTCGCGCTGGAGGCGGCCCTGACGGCGGCTGGCTGGCCCGGCTCGCCCCCTCCCGCCTCCTCCCCGCCCTCGGCTGGCGCGCCCGCGGCGCTGCCGCCTGGCTGGAGCGCTACGCGGCGCACGCCGCCAACTTCTGCGCCCTCGTGCGCGCCGGCAGTGGCCCCGAGCCGCGCCTCGTCGCCGCCGCCTGCGCCCGCCCCTGGTGCCTCTACCCGCTCGCCCGCGAGCTGGCCACGGGGGCGGTGGCGGTGCAGGAGGGCCGCTGGGACGAGGCGACCCCGGGGCGGCCGTGGCGGCGGCTCGACGGCGGCCTGGCGCGCCCCGTGGCGAGGGTGCTCCTCGCGCGCGCCGCGGGGCTGGTGGCGCGGCGGCCGGGATCACGGCGGGGCCCTGGAGCGGGAGCTGGGCGGCCTCGCGAGCGGCCGCTCCCTCGCCGAGCTGCTCGACGCCCTCGAGGCCTCGGGCCTCCTCCGCCCCTCCCGCCTCCTCCGCCACCGCCCCCGCGAGGCCGCCGCCAGGCCCACGCCCCGAGGGGCCCCTGCCGCCCCGACGCTCTTCTCGGAGCCCGACCCGGGCCTGCTCCCGTGCCGCGCGCTCGCGAGCGACGTCGCCCTCGCCGGCTGCCGCCCCGCCGAGCGCGCCTGCTTCCGCCTCCGCGGCCTCCTGCCCCGCTGGGAGCCCGGCGTCCCCCTCGTCCAGTAGCCCCCTGCACAGCCCCGCCGCCCCGCCGCCCCTCCCCCCCCCCCCCCCCCCCCCCCCTCGCACCCCGTTTGCTACGGAAATTAGGGCGGGCGTGCGCTTTGAAAGAAAATTTTGCATTTCAGCGTGAACTATCACGACCTGCAGGATTCCTGCCCTCACTCAAACACTAAAGGAGGCACTCAGAGAGTCTGGTTGAAACTTACACTGCCTGGCTGCGCTACCTTTCCTGGTTGAAACTTGAAACTGCCTACAGCTAGAATCTGCTAGAGCTACAGCTGCTGCGGAAAGGGTGAAAGGGCCCTGAGGGCTACTTGGCCTTGGGCTTCTTGGGCGGCGGGGCCTTGACGGGGGCCGGCGCGGGCCGCGGCGCCGGCTCGGCCGCCGCCGCCGCCTTGCGCTTCAGCGCGCTCACGATCGCGGAGAGCGGGCGCCGGTCCGCCCCGTCCTCCTCCCGCCCCGCCCCGCCGGCCGCGGACGAGGGCGCGGGCCTCTCGGGGGCGGGGGCGGGCTCGGCGGGGGCGGCGCGGCGCTTCTGGCGCTCGGCCTGGATCTGGAGCGTGACGGCCGTCTTCTTGAACTGCGGGTGCGTGGGATCGATGGCGAAGGCCGGGGACGAGAAGAGCGCCGCGAAGCGCGGGTCCGCCGTGTCGATCTTGAAGCCGGCCGCCTCCTCCTCCCCGGCCGCCTCCTCCGCGCCCCTGCCGCCCTTCTTCTTCGCCTTGTCCTTCTTCTTCTTCTTGTCCTCCTTGGTGTTGAAGCCGCGCTTGCGCTCGGCGCCCTCCGCGGGCAGCGACTCGTCCATCATGAGCAGCTCGAGCTCCGCGCGGCGCTTTTCCTCCTCGCGCCGCGCCTCCTCCTTCTCCCGCGCCCGCTCCTCGGCCGCCTCGGCGCGCTGCTTCTCGCGGGCGGCGGCCTTGGAGGGCTTGGGCGGGCGGGCGCCGGCCCCGAGGAAGAAGGGGTCGTTGAAGCCGAGGTCCGCGCCCCCGAACACGTCCGCCTTCATCTCCCCCTTGCCCGACGGGCCCGCCCCCTCGCCCTCGCCATCGCCCTCGTCCTCGTCGGCGCCACTGGCCTCGGCGCCGGAAGAGTCGCCGGCCTGGCGGGCCTTGCGGCGCTCTTTGCGGCGGCGCTTGCGCTCCTCCAGGTACTTCTCCCAGACCGTCTTCTCCTCCTCCCCGCCCTTGTTCTGCAGCTTCTCCGCGAGCTCCCGGCCCCGCGCCGCCGCCCCCGGCACGAACGTCGCCTCCATGTCCCTGGCCCCGTCTCTCAGCCCCCCCGCCCCGCGCTCCGACCCGGGCCCGGGCCCGGCGCACCCCGGGTTCTTCTTCGCCTTGTCGCCGTCGCCGAAGAGCAGCGCCCTGCGCACGCGGCGGTCGTGTGGGCGCTCGCTGCGCATGCGGGGGCGCCCCCGCGGCGGGGCGGCGGCGCACGTGTACTTGTCGCGCATCTCGCGGCGCTTCGCGCGCCGCTCGGCCTTGGAGAGCGTGCTCTTCTTGCTGCTCGCCCGGCTGCTCGCCGCGTCCCACTCGCCCCCGCTCCCCTCCCCGCCCGCCTCCTCCTCCTCCTCCTCCTCGTCCGAAGAGGCGAGAAGGGCATTGTAGTCGCGGTAGCGCACGTCCTTCTGCTTGCGGAAGACCCTGCGCCCCGCGTCGGCCCCGGCGGCCGCGGCCCGGGCGCGGCGGCGCGGAGGGCGCACTTGTCGGAGGTGAGGCGGGTGCGGTTGGCGTCCTCGTCGCCGGCCTCCCACGTGCACTCGACGCGCGTGCTCTGCAGCGCCTTCGTCTCGAACGTCGGCGGCGCGTACTTGGGCGGCACTTCGGTCGCCACGTCCCTGCCCGCCCCGCCCCGCTCGGTCGGGGCGGGGCGGGCAGGGACGTGGCGGCGCGGGGCGGGGCGGACCGCATCTTGCGCTCGGAGAAATCCTGGCCGTCGGGCACGAAGCGCAGGTCCAGCACGTTCGACGAGCGCCCGTACTCCAGCCCGTCGCACTGCAAACCCCGCGGGGGTCAGCGCGGCGTGGGCGCGGCGAGGGCGCGCCGGGGGGGGAAGGGGGGAAGAAGCCGAAGAAGCGGTCCGACGATCAGGTATTTAAAGCGAACGGTTGTTTATCCTCACTAGCATTCAGTTGAGGGAAAAACTTGAGGTCATCATAGCGGACTGCACGTGGCGGAAATACTCGCAAAAACGAAACCCAAGATCTAGAGGCGGCCGCCTTGCATCAGAAACTGGCGATGCACTTTGATTTCTCCTCATTCGGGTCAGAGAATGCGATGAAAAGTGTACTCATCAACTAAGGCGGCCGCCTCTTTAGAGTAAGAGCCGGGGGGTCGAGATCAGCATCCGTAACTTTTAGATAATCCTCACGGAATTTCGGATGAGGGAAAAATTTTGTTCATCATTTCGACCCCCGGCTGGGCAAGAGCTCTAGATTGAGAAGTGAGCAAGAGCTCGAGTTTGAAAAATTTAGCAGCTAATGACGGGCCATGCGTCGAGATCAGCATCCGTAACTTTTAGATAATCCTCACAGAATTTCGGATGAGGGAAAAATTTTGTTCATCATTTCGACCCCCGGCTGGGCAAGAGCTCTAGATTGAGAAGTGAGCAAGAGCTCGAGTTTGAAAAATTTAGCAGCTAATGACGGGCCATGCGTCGAGATCAGCATCCGTAACTTTTAGATAATCCTCACGGAATTTCGGATGAGGGAAAAATTTTGTTCATCATTTCGACCCCCGGCTGGGCAAGAGCTCTAGATTGAGAAGTGAGCAAGAGCTCGAGTTTGAAAAATTTAGCAGCTAATGACGGGCCATGCGTCGAGATCAGCATCCGTAACTTTTGATAATCCTCACGATTTCTCGGATGAGGGAAAAATTTTGTTCATCATTTCGACGAAGAGGCCCGTTTTAGGGTTATTTAGAGCGGCGCTCGAGATCAGCATCCGTAACTTTGCAAATCCTCATTATTGGATTCGGATGAGGGAAAAATATGTTGCATCATCTCGCGGCAGCGGAACCCAGGAGACCCAGACCCCACCCCGAAATCGAAGAACAGAGGCCCAGGAAACGAGAGGCGGGGGAACCCAAAGGGCCCAGCGAGAGGGGGCCCGGGCCCGGGCGGGGCGGGCGGGGCACCTGCTCGTAGATGGCGTTGGCGGTGGCGGCGGTGTCGCAGTCGACGACGGCGTAGTACCAGCGCAGCTTGCTCAGCTCGTACTCCCGCAGCCGCCGCGCGTCCAGCGACGACTCCTGCGCCGCGCCCCGTGTCAGGGGGCGCCCCGCGTGAGGTCAGGCGCCGCCGCCGCCGGCCGGCCGCGGGGCGCGCCGGCGCACCTCTTCCTTCCGCCTCCGCGCTGCCACCTCGTTCTCGCTGCCGCTGGGCTCGCCCTCCGAGCCCTCGCCCTCCTCCCCGCCCTCCTCCCCGCTCTCGTCATCCTGCGCCTCCTCGCCGCCGCTGCCCGACTCGTCGCCGCTGCTCGAGGCCGCCGGGGCCCTGCCGCCGCTGCCGGCCTTGCCGCCCCGCCTCCTCGCCGGCTTCGGGGCCGCCGCCTCGTCCGCCGAGCCCGACGCCGAGCCGCCCGCCCCCTCCTTCCAGATCCCCTGCGGCCCGTACCTCTCCTCCTGCGCCGCCGCGCATCAGCGTCGGCCGCCCGAGCGCGCAGCGCGGGGCACGCGGCACCTTGGCCATCTGCTCCAGGCCGAAGTCCGAGGGGTACACCGTGACGCGCCGGATGAGGCCGCCCTTGGGCACGAAGGACTGGAGCAGCGCCATGATGTCGACCGCCTGCCGCGGCGTCAGCAGGGGCGGCGGGGCGGGCGCGCCGGGGGGCCGGGGCGCGCCTTGATGCGCGACCAGTCCATGTTGACTACGGCGAGCCGCGGGGTCGCCTCCTCGAGCGTCGGCACGTCTTTCCTCTCGTTCACCGACTCCCACTGCGCGCCGCCGCGTCGGGGGCGGGGCGGGGGCCGGGGCGCGGGGCGGGCTCACCAGGTCCTCGCCCTCGTCCTCCTCGGGCGCCGGCAGCGCCTCGTCCTCGGAGGAGCTCGACTTGCCGTCCCACTGGAAACTCCGCTCGCTCCCGTCCTCCTCCGCTCCCTCCTCGTCGCTCGCCGCCCCGTCCCCCTCCTGCCTGACGCGCTGGATCAAAAATTGAGCCGCGGCGGGCGGGTTGCCGTGCGCACTCGTCTGCTTCAGGCTCATCCTCGTCCTCCTCCTCGGGTTCGGATTCGCTCTGCGGCTGGGCGCGCTTGGCCGCCTTCTTCGATTCCTTCGGCGGCGGCTGCGGTGCCTCCTGCTCCTCTGCGTCCTCATCCGCCGGCTTCTCCTCGTCCTCGTCGACCTGGTAGAAGCGCTTCATGTCGTCCTCCGCCTTCTTCTTGATCTTGCGCCCGTACTTGTCGACCTTGTCTGCGGGCGAAACGCGATCGCGTCGATACTTGCGCCGCGGCGCGTACGGGCGCTGGTACAGGCACTGAATCGCGAGCTACGAACATTCGACCTGAAAGCGCTTGTCTGTGAACATGCTCGCGAACCGCTGGTCGATCTTGACTTTGCTGAGGTTCTTCGGCATCTTCTTGAACCGCGGGTCATCATGCATGTGCTTGAAGCGCTCATCTTTGACTTGCACGTCGCCCGCGGGCGGCCGCGCTTTCTTGCCCGCCATCGACGAGTACCCCCTCGTCAGGGTGGGTACAACTCGAGGTCAGCGCGCTCAGCTCCGTTGAAAGCCAGGCCTCTGTACGTTGCGCGGTTAGGCTTAGTAGCGATTGCGGGGGTCGCTGAAGGCTCAGGGTTCTGTGTTGAGCCCGCGCCATGCGGGGCGTCGCACGGCGAGTGCAGCGCGCGACGAAGGGCTCAACGGTACGAAAATGGGCGATGCTTCTTCTCGCGGCGTTCTTCATCACACAGTTCGGCTTCTGGCTGCGGAGACCGACGCTGCCCGTAGCCGGGAGCGTAGCTGCGACGACGATTGCGGCGAGCGAGGAAGCGGCGATCAGCGAGACGCTCGCCGCGTCGTCGAAGGAAGCCGAGCCCCTTGACTGGCAGTCCGCGAAGTGCCCGGCGGCGCCGGACACGCCATTCTTCCTCGGCAGCCGGCTGAAGAAGCGCGAGCAGTGCGTCAGCGCTCACGGCGGGCGCGCGCGCTCTCCTGACGCGCGCCGGGGCGGCAGGGACGGGCTGCCCCACTGCGACCCGGGCGACACGGTGACTTTCGTGCTGCCGCTCACGCTGAACGACTTCCCGCGCTTCAAGATCCTCGACAAGTCCATGAAGAAGTTCTTCGACATGAGCGGTGCCCGCGCCGCCCGCCCTCCTCTCCTCAGACCGCGCGCGCGCGTGACGGCGGCCGCGGGCCCGCGCGGCGGCGCAGGCGTGTGCGAGATCCTGATGATCGTGATCGACAAGGAGGCGGAGGAGGTGGCGGAGGGGCTCAAGGGCCTCTGGCTGACGCCCCACATCCGCGTCCTCAAGGAGAACCAGCTCGTCCCCGAGCTCAAGAAGCGCGCCGCCCGCCCCGCCCCGCGGCGCGCCGCGGCGCCCTGAGCGCCGGCGCAGGTGGGAGGTCCCCAACTGGATCCGCCAGCAGATCCTCAAGGCGAGCCGGGGCCCCCGCGCACGGCCCGCGCTGGCCCCCCGCGCCGGGCGCTGAGGGAGGGGGCGGGGGGCGGCAGCTCTCGATGGCGTCGCAAGTGCGGACGAAGTACTACATCACGTTCGACTCGGACATTATCGCCGTCCAGAAGTGCGGCCTCGACACCCTCTTCGTCGGCGGCAAGGCGCGCCGCACCGCCCCGCCCCGCCCGGCGCCGCCGGCGCGGCTCACGGCGGGGCGCAGGGGAAGACGAACATGGAGCACAAGGACCGGCTGGGGCTGACGATCCCCGCCTGGTGGGAGGGCTCCGCCAAGGTCCTCGGCGTGGCCATCCCCGAGTCGCAGCCGCAGCGCTTCGGCGTCACCCCCGCCATCCTCTCCACCACCGTGCCCCCCCCGCCCCCGGCCCCGCCCAGGGCGGCGGGGCTGAGGCGCGGGGCGCGTGGCGGCCGGGGCAGGTGACGCGGAGCATCGGGCGGCACATCGAGGAGAAGTTCGGCGTCTGCTGGCGCGACCACCTCGTCGACCGCGTGTCCGCGCCCCGCCCCCGGCCCCGCCCCCGGCCCCCGCCCCTCGCCGCCCGCCGCTCAGCGCCGCGAGGGCAGGTGGGACAGCTACACGGAGTACGGCATCTACTTCACCTACGCCGCCGCCACGGGCCTCTTCGAGAAGTACCACGGTACCCCTCCCCCGGAGCACTGAGATCGCGCCACCGCCGACCCTCGCGCCGCGCAGTGGAGAACAAGCACGGGGTGTACAAGGAGTGCGCGCCGTGTACCCCGGGCCGCCGCGCCGGTCGCGCTGAGGCCGGCGGCAGGTTCGCGCTGTGCGTCTGGTGGCCGAACATGATCGACACGTGGGACATGAAGCGGGT
>QPMI01000344.1:0-31958 GCA_004431415.1 Cyanophora paradoxa | reverse complement strand
GACTAGTACTAGGGTGGGGGACCACCTGGGAAATCGGGTGCTGTACACTTTTTGCCGTCCTCGCTGCCCCCCTCGGCCTCTTCTCTAGCTCCTCTGGCCGCCGGGGCGCGCCCTCTGGGCCCGCGGGGTCGCGCCCTGCCCTCCCGGGGCCCCCTCCCGCCCCTCGCAGCTGCCCGCGGCCGCCTCTCTGCCCTCGCTGACGCCGCCCCTCGCAGCAGGCTCGCGCTGGGCGCTGGCGGGCGTCGCGGGCGGCTGGATCTGCCGGCGGCGTGCGCCGAGGACGCTGCGGCGGGCACCGGGGCGCGGAAGGCCGGGAGGCCGGCGGCGTGCAGGCCGGCGCGGGCGGCGGAGCGCTGCAGCAGGCCTATAGGCGCTTCTGCGGGCGGCGCGCGCCGGGCGCAGCTGCTGAGCTCCGCGCGGGCGCGAACGCGGTGCGCGGCGCGGAGGAGGGCGCGGGCGCCGCGCCGGGGCGCCGGGGGCCGGAGCTGACCCGCAGCGGCGCGCGCAGGCGGGTGGGCGGCGGCGCTGCTGGAGGCGGCGAGGGCGGCGGAGGAGAGGGAGGCGCGGCGCGAAGGAAGGTGCGCGAGCTGGAGGGCGAGGGGCCGGGAGAGGGGCGGCGGGGCGCGGGGCGGAGGTGGGCGGGGCGGCGGAAGGGATTGGGGGGCGTGGAAGGGGAAGCCTTCGTGTACGGCCATACTACCGGAAAAGCGCCCGTTCCCGTCCGATTACGGAAGCTAAGCCCGGTCAGGCCCGACTAGTACTAGGGTGGGGGACCACCTGGGAACATCGGGTGCTGTACACTTTTTGCCGTCCTCGCTGCCCCCCTCGGCCTCTTCTCTAGCTCCTCTGGCCGCCGGGGCGCGCCCTCTGGGCCCGCGGGGTTCGCGCCCTGCCCTCCCGGGGCCCCTCCCGCCCCTCGCAGCTGCCCGCGGCCGCCTCTCTGCCCTCGCTGACCGCCCCTCGCAGCAGGCTCGCGCTGGGCGCTCGGCGGGCGTCGCGGGCGGCTGGATCTGCCGGCGGCGTGCGCCGAGGACGCTGCGGCGGGCACCGGGGCGCGGAGGCCGGGAGGCCGGCGGCGTGCAGGCCGGCGCGGGCGGCGGAGCGCTGCAGCAGGCCTGTAGGCGCTTCTGCGGGCGGCGCGCCCGGGCGCAGCTGCTGAGCTCCGCGCGGGCCCGAACGCGGTGCGCGGCGCGGAGGAGGGCGCGGGCGCCGCGCCGGGGCGCCGGGGCGGAGCTGACGCCGCAGCGGCGCGCGCAGGCGGGTGCGGGCGGCGGCGCTGCTGGAGGCGGCCGGAGGGCGGCGGAGGCGAGCGGGAGGCGGCGGGCGCGAAGGAAGGTTGCGCGAGCTGGAGGCGAGGGGCCGGGAGAGGGGCGGCGGGGCGCGGGGCGGAGGTGGGCGGGGCGGCGGAAGGGATTGGGGTGGGCGTGGAAGGGGAAGCCTTCGTGTACGGCCATACTACCGAAAAGCGCCCGTTCCCGTCCGATTACGGAAGCTAAGCCCGGTCAGGCCCGACTAGTACTAGGGTGGGGACCACCTGGGAACATCGGGTGCTGTACACTTTTTGCCGTCCTCGCTGCCCCCTCGGCCTCTTCTCTAGCTCCTCTGGCCGCCGGGGCGCGCCCTCTGGGCCCGCGGGTCGCGCCCTGCCCTCCCGGGGCCCCTCCCGCCCCTCGCAGCTGCCCGCGGCCGCCTCTCTGCCCTCGCTGAGCCGCCCCTCGCAGCAGGCTCGCGCTGGGCGCTCGGCGGGCGTCGCGGGCGGCTGGATCTGCGGCGGCGTGCGCCGAGGACGCTGCGGCGGGCACCGGGGCGCGGAGGCCGGAGGCCGGCGGCGTGCAGGCCGGCGCGGGCGGCGGAGCGCTGCAGCAGGCCTGTAGGCGCTTCTGCGGGCGGCGCGCCCGCGCGCAGCTGCTGAGCTCCGCGCGGCCCGAACGCGGTGGCGCGGCGCGGAGGAGGGCGCGGGCGCCGCGCCGGGGCGCCGGGGGCCGGAGCTGACGCCGCAGCGGCGCGCGCAGGCGGGTGCGGCGGCGGCGCTGCTGGAGGCGGCCGAGGGCGGCGGGAGGCGAGCGGGAGGCGCGGCGCGAAGGAAGGTGCGCGAGCTGGAGGGCGAGGGGCCGGAGAGGGGCGGCGGGGCGCGGGGCGGAGGTGGGCGGGGCGGCGGAAGGGATTGGGGTGGGCGTGGAAGGGGAAGCTTCGTGTACGGCCATACTACGAAAACGCCCGTTCCCGTCCGATTACGGAAGCTAAGCCCGGTCAGGCCCGACTAGTACTAGGTGGGGGACCACCTGGGAACATCGGGTGCTGTACACTTTTTGCCGTCCTCGCTGCCCCCCTCGCCTCTTCTCTAGCTCCTCTGGCCGCGGGGCGCGCCTCTGGCCCGCGGGGTCGCGCCCTGCCTCCGGGGCCCCCTCCGCCCCTCGCAGCTGCCCGCGCCGCTCTCTGCCCTCGCTGACGCCGCCCTCGCAGCAGGCTCGCGCTGGGCGCTGGCGGCGTCGCGGGCGCTGGATCTGCGGCGGCGTGCGCGAGGACGCTGCGGCGGGCACCGGGGCGCGGAGGCCGGAGGCCGGCGGCGTGCAGGCCGGCGCGGGCGGCGGAGCGCTGCAGCAGGCCGTAGCGCTTCTGCGGGCGGCGCGCCCGGGCGCAGCTGCTGAGCTCCGCGCGGCCCGAACGCGGTGCGCGCGCGGAGGAGGGCGCGGGCGCCGCGCCGGGGCGCCGGGGGCCGGAGCTGACGCCGCAGCGGCGCGCGCAGGCGGGTGCGGGGCGGCGGCGCTGCTGGAGGCGGCCGGAGGGCGGCGGGAGGCGAGCGGAGGCGCGGGCGCGAAGGAAGGTGCGCGAGCTGGAGGGCGAGGGCCGGGAGAGGCGGCGGGGCGCGGGGCGGAGGTGGGCGGGCGGCGGAAGGGATTGGGTGGGCGTGGAAGGGAAGCCTTCGTGTACGGCCATACTACCGGAAAGCGCCCGTTCCGTCCGATTACGGAAGCTAAGCCGGTCAGGCCGACTAGTACTAGGGTGGGGGACCACCTGGGAAATCGGTGCTGTACACTTTTTGCCGTCTCGCTGCCCCCCTCGGCCTCTTCTCTAGCTCCTCTGGCCGCCGGGCGCGCCTCTGGGCCCGCGGGGTCGCGCCCTGCCTCCGGGGCCCCTCCCGCCCTCGCAGCTGCCCGCGGCCGCTCTCTGCCCTCGCTGACGCCGCCCTCGCAGCAGGCTCGCGCTGGGCGCTCGGCGGGCGTCGCGGCGGTGGATCTGCCGGCGGCGTGCGCCGAGGACGCTGCGGCGGGCACCGGGGCGCGGAGGCCGAGGCCGGCGGCGTGCAGGCCGGCGCGGGCGGCGGAGCGCTGCAGCAGGCCTGTAGGCGCTTCTGCGGGCGGCGCCCGGGCGCAGCTGCTGAGCTCCGCGCGGGCCCGACGCGGTGCGCGGCGCGGAGGAGGGCGCGGCGCCGCGCCGGGCGCCGGGGGCCGGAGCTGACGCCGCAGCGGCGCGCGCAGGCGGGTGCGGGCGGCGGCGCTGCTGGAGCGGCCGAGGGCGGCGGGAGCGAGCGGGAGGCGCGGGCGCGAAGGAAGGTGCGCGAGCTGGAGGGCGAGGGGCCGGGAGAGGGCGGCGGGCGCGGGGCGGAGGTGGGCGGGGCGGCGGAAGGGATTGGGGTGGGCGTGGAAGGGAAGCTTCGTGTACGGCCATACTACCGGAAAAGCGCCCGTTCCCGTCGATTACGGAAGCTAAGCCGGTCAGGCCCGACTAGTACTAGGGTGGGGACCACCTGGGAACATCGGGTGCTGTACACTTTTTGCCGTCCTCGCTGCCCCCTCGCCTCTTCTCTAGCTCTCTGGCGCCGGGCGCGCCCTCTGGGCCGCGGGTCGCGCCCTGCCCCCGGCCCCTCCGCCCCTCGCAGCTGCCCGCGGCCGCCTCTCTGCCCTCGCTGACGCCGCCCTCGCAGCAGGCTCGCGCTGGCGCTCGGCGGGCGTCGCGGCGCTGGATCTGCCGGCGGCGTGCGCCGAGACGCTGCGGCGGCACCGGGGCGCGAGGCCGGGAGCCGGCGGCGTGCAGGCCGGCGCGGCGGCGGAGCGCTGCAGCAGGCCTGTAGGCGCTTCTGCGGGCGGCGCGCCGGGCGCAGCTGCTGAGCTCCGCGCGGGCCCGAACGCGTGCGCGGCGCGAGAGGGCGCGGGCGCCGCGCCGGGCGCCGGGGCCGGAGCTGACGCCGCAGCGGCGCGCGCAGGCGGTGCGGGCGGCGGCGCTGCTGGAGGCGGCCGGAGGCGGCGGGAGGCGAGCGGGAGCGCGGGCGCGAAGGAAGGTGCGCGAGCTGGAGGGCGAGGGCGGGAGAGGGGCGGCGGGGCGCGGGCGGAGTGGGCGGGCGGCGGAAGGGATTGGGTGGCGTGGAAGGGGAAGCCTTCGTGTACGGCCATACTACCGAAAAGCGCCCGTTCCCGTCCGATTACGGAAGCTAAGCCGTCAGGCCGACTAGTACTAGGTGGGGACCACCTGGGAACATCGGGTGCTGTACACTTTTGCCGTCCTCGCTGCCCCCTCGGCCTCTTCTCTAGCTCCTCTGGCCGCGGGCGCGCCTCTGGGCCGCGGGTCGCGCCTGCCTCCGGGCCCCTCCCGCCTCGCAGCTGCCGCGGCCGCCTCTCTGCCTCGCTGACGCCGCCCTCGCAGCAGGCTCGCGCTGGGCGCTCGGCGGCGTCGCGGCGGCTGGATCTGCCGCGGCGTGCGCCGAGGACGCTGCGGCGGGCACGGGCGCGGAGGCCGGGAGCCGGCGGCGTGCAGGCCGGCGCGGGCGGCGGAGCGCTGCAGCAGGCCTTAGGCGCTTCTGCGGGCGGCGCCCGGCGCAGCTGCTGAGCTCCGCGGGCCCGAACGCGGTGCGCGGCGCGGAGGAGGCGCGGGCGCCGCGCGGGGCGCGGGGGCCGGAGCTGACGCCGCAGCGGCGCGCGCAGGCGGTGCGGGCGGCGGCGCTGCTGGAGCGGCCGGAGGCGCGGAGCGAGCGGGAGCGCGGCGCGAAGGAAGGTGCGCGAGCTGGAGGCGAGGGCCGGGAGAGGGCGCGGGGCGCGGGGCGGAGGTGGGCGGGCGGCGAAGGGATTGGGTGGCGTGGAAGGGAAGCCTTCGTGTACGGCCATACTACGGAAAAGCGCCCGTTCCCGTCGATTACGGAAGCTAAGCCGGTCAGGCCCGACTAGTATAGGTGGGGGACCACCTGGGACATCGGGTGCTGTACACTTTTGCCGTCTCGCTGCCCCCCTCGGCCTCTTCTCTAGCTCCTCTGGCCGCCGGGGCGCGCCCTCTGGGCCCGCGGGTCGCGCCTGCCCTCCGGGCCCTCCCGCCCTCGCAGCTGCCCGCGGCGCTCTCTGCCCTCGCTGACCGCCCTCGCAGCGCTCGCGCTGGGCGCTCGGCGGGCGTCGCGGGCGGCTGGATCTGCCGGCGCGTGCGCCGAGGACGCTGCGGCGGCACGGGGCGCGAGGCCGGAGGCCGGCGGCGTGCAGGCCGGCGCGGGCGGCGGAGCGCTGCAGCAGGCCTTAGGCGCTTCTGCGGGCGGCGCGCCCGGGCGCAGCTGCTGAGTCCGCGCGGGCCCGAACGCGGTGCGCGGCGCGGAGGAGGGCGCGGGCGCCGCGCCGGGCGCCGGGGGCCGGAGCTGACGCCGCAGCGGCGCGGCAGCGGGTGCGGGCGGCGCGCTGCTGGAGGCGGCCGGAGGCGGCGGGAGGCGAGCGGAGGCGCGGGCGCGAAGGAAGGTGCGCGAGCTGGAGGGCGAGGGGCGGGAGAGGGCGGCGGGGCGCGGGGCGGAGGTGGGCGGGCGGCGGAAGGGATTGGGGTGGGCGTGGAAGGGAAGCCTTCGTGTACGGCCATACTACCGGAAAAGCGCCCGTTCCCGTCCGATTACGGAAGCTAAGCCCGGTCAGGCCGACTAGTACTAGGGTGGGGGACCACCTGGAACATCGGGTGCTGTACACTTTTTGCCGTCCTCGCTGCCCCCTCGCTCTTCTCTAGCTCCTCTGCCGCCGGGGCGCCCTCTGGGCCCGCGGGTCGCGCCTGCCCTCCGGGCCCCTCCCGCCCTCGCAGCTGCCCGCGGCCGCCTCTCTGCCTCGCTGACGCCGCCCCTCGCAGCAGCTCGCGCTGGGCGCTCGCGGGCGTCGCGGGCGCTGGATCTGCCGGCGGCGTGCGCCGAGGACGCTGCGGCGGGCACCGGGGCGCGGAGGCCGGGAGGCCGCGGCGTGCAGGCCGGCGCGGGCGGCGGAGCGCTGCAGCAGGCTTAGGCGCTCTGCGGGCGGCGCGCCCGGCGCAGCTGCTGAGCTCCGCGCGGGCCCGAACGCGGTGCGCGGCGCGGAGGAGGCGCGGGCGCCGCGCCGGGCGCCGGGGGCCGGAGCTGACGCCGCAGCGGCGCGCGCAGGCGGGCGGGCGGCGGCGCTGCTGGAGGCGGCCGGAGGGCGGCGGAGGCGAGCGGGAGGCGCGGGCGCGAAGGAAGGTGCGCGAGCTGGAGGGCGAGGGCCGGAGAGGGGCGGGGGCGCGGGGCGGAGGTGGGCGGGGCGGCGGAAGGATTGGGGTGGCGTGGAAGGGAAGCCTTCGTGTACGGCCATACTACGGAAAAGCGCCCGTTCCCGTCCGATTACGGAAGCTAAGCCGGTCAGGCCCGACTAGTACTAGGGTGGGGACCACCTGGGAACATCGGTGCTGTACACTTTTGCCGTCCTCGCTGCCCCTCGGCCTCTTTCTCTAGCTCCTCTGGCCGCCGGGCGCGCCCTCTGGCCGCGGGGCGCGCCCTGCCCTCCCGGGCCCCTCCGCCCTCGCAGCTGCCCGCGCCGCCTCTCTGCCCTCGCTGACGCCGCCCTCGCAGCAGGCTCGCGCTGGGCGCTCGGCGGGCGTCGCGGGCGGCTGGATCTGCCGGCGGCGTGCGCCGAGACGCTGCGGCGGGCCGGGGCGCGGAGCCGGGAGGCCGGCGGCGTGCAGGCCGGCGCGGGCGGCGGAGCGCTGCAGCAGGCCTAGGCGCTGCTGCGGGCGGCGCGCCGGCGCAGCTGCTGAGCTCCCGCGGGCCCGAACGCGGTGCGCGGCGCGGAAGAGGGCGCGGGCGCCGCGCCGGGGCGCCGGGGCCGGAGCTGACGCCGCAGCGGCGCGCGCAGGCGGCGCGGGCGGCGGCGCTGCTGGAGGCGGCCGGAGGGCGGCGGGAGGCGAGCGGGAGGCGCGGGCGCGAAGGAAGGTGCGCGAGCTGGAGGCGAGGGGCCGGGAGAGGGCGGCGGGGCGCGGGCGGAGGTGGGCGGGGCGGCGGAAGGGATTGGGTGGGCGTGGAAGGGGAAGCCTTCGTGTACGGCCATACTACCGGAAAAGCGCCCGTTCCCGTCCGATTACGGAAGCTAAGCCCGGTCAGGCCCGACTAGTACTAGGGTGGGGACCACCTGGGAACATCGGGTGCTGTACACTTTTTGCCGTCTTCGCTGCCCCCTCGGCTCTCTCTCCTCTCCTCTCCTCTTCTCTAGCTCCTCTGGCCGCCGGGACGCGCCCTCTGGGCCCGCGGGCCGCGCCCTGCCCTCCCGGGCCCCTCCCGCCCTCGCAGCTGCCCGCGGCCGCCTCTCTGCCCTCGCTGACGCCGCCCTCGCAGCAGGCTCGCGCTGGGCGCTCGGCGGGCGTCGCGGGCGGCTGGATCTGCCGGCGGCGTGCGCCGAGGACGCTGCGGCGGGCGCTGGGGCGCGGAGGCCGGGAGGCCGGCGGCGTGCAGGCCGGCGCGGGCGGCGGAGCGCTGCAGCAGGCCTAGGCGCTGCTGCGGGCGGCGCGCCCGGCGCAGCTGCTGAGCTCCCGCGGGCCCGAACGCGGTGCGCGGCGCGGAAGAGGGCGCGGGCGCCGCGCCGGGGCGCCGGGGGCCGGAGCTGACGCCGCAGCGGCGCGCGCAGGCGGCGGCGGGCGGCGGCGCTGCTGGAGGCGGCCGGAGGGCGGCGGGAGGCGAGCGGGAGGCGCGGGCGCGAAGGAAGGTGCGCGAGCTGGAGGGCGAGGGCCGGGAGAGGGGCGGCGGGGCGCGGGGCGGAGGTGGGCGGGGCGGCGGAAGGGATTGGGTGGGCGTGGAAGGGGAAGCCTTCGTGTACGGCCATACTACCGGAAAAGCGCCCGTTCCCGTCCGATTACGGAAGCTAAGCCCGGTCAGGCCCGACTAGTACTAGGGTGGGGACCACCTGGGAACATCGGGTGCTGTACACTTTTTGCCGTCTTCGCTGCCCCCTCGGCCTCTCTCTCCTCTCCTCTCCTCTTCTCTAGCTCCTCTGGCCGCCGGGACGCGCCCTCTGGGCCCGCGGGGCCGCGCCCTGCCCTCCCGGGGCCCCTCCCGCCCCTCGCAGCTGCCCGCGGCCGCCTCTCTGCCCTCGCTGACGCCGCCCCTCGCAGCAGGCTCGCGCTGGGCGCTCGGCGGGCGTCGCGGGCGGCTGGATCTGCCGGCGGCGTGCGCCGAGGACGCTGCGGCGGGCGCTGGGGCGCGGAGGCCGGGAGGCCGGCGGCGTGCAGGCCGGCGCGGGCGGCGGAGCGCTGCAGCAGGCCTAGGCGCTGCTGCGGGCGGCGCGCCCGGCGCAGCTGCTGAGCTCCCCGCGGGCCCGAACGCGGTGCGCGGCGCGGAAGAGGGCGCGGGCGCCGCGCCGGGGCGCCGGGGGCCGGAGCTGACGCCGCAGCGGCGCGCGCAGGCGGCGGCGGGCGGCGGCGCTGCTGGAGGCGGCCGGAGGGCGGCGGGAGGCGAGCGGGAGGCGCGGGCGCGAAGGAAGGTGCGCGAGCTGGAGGGCGAGGGGCCGGGAGAGGGGCGGCGGGGCGCGGGGCGGAGGTGGGCGGGGCGGCGGAAGGGATTGGGGTGGGCGTGGAAGGGGAAGCCTTCGTGTACGGCCATACTACCGGAAAAGCGCCCGTTCCCGTCCGATTACGGAAGCTAAGCCCGGTCAGGCCCGACTAGTACTAGGGTGGGGACCACCTGGGAACATCGGGTGCTGTACACTTTTTGCCGTCTTCGCTGCCCCCTCGGCCTCTCTCTCCTCTCCTCTCCTCTTCTCTAGCTCCTCTGGCCGCCGGGACGCGCCCTCTGGGCCCGCGGGGCCGCGCCCTGCCCTCCCGGGGCCCCTCCCGCCCCTCGCAGCTGCCCGCGGCCGCCTCTCTGCCCTCGCTGACGCCGCCCCTCGCAGCAGGCTCGCGCTGGGCGCTCGGCGGGCGTCGCGGGCGGCTGGATCTGCCGGCGGCGTGCGCCGAGGACGCTGCGGCGGGCGCTGGGGCGCGGAGGCCGGAGGCCGGCGGCGTGCAGGCCGGCGCGGGCGGCGGAGCGCTGCAGCAGGCCTAGGCGCTGCTGCGGGCGGCGCGCCCGGCGCAGCTGCTGAGCTCCCGCGGGCCCGAACGCGGTGCGCGGCGCGGAAGAGGGCGCGGGCGCCGCGCCGGGGCGCCGGGGCCGGAGCTGACGCCGCAGCGGCGCGCGCAGGCGGCGGCGGGCGGCGGCGCTGCTGGAGGCGGCCGGAGGGCGGCGGGAGGCGAGCGGGAGGCGCGGGCGCGAAGGAAGGTGCGCGAGCTGGAGGGCGAGGGCCGGGAGAGGGGCGGCGGGGCGCGGGGCGGAGGTGGGCGGGGCGGCGGAAGGGATTGGGGTGGGCGTGGAAGGGGAAGTCTTCGTGTACGGCCATACTACCGGAAAAGCGCCCGTTCCCGTCCGATTACGGAAGCTAAGCCCGGTCAGGCCCGACTAGTACTAGGGTGGGGTCCCACCTGGGAACATCGGGTGCTGTACACTTTTTGCCGTCTTCGCTGCCCCCCTCGGCCTCTCCTCTCCTCTCCTCTCCTCTTCTCTAGCTCCTCTGGCCGCCGGGACGCGCCCTCTGGGCCCGCGGGGCCGCGCCCTGCCCTCCCGGGGCCCCCTCCCGCCCCTCGCAGCTGCCCGCGGCCGCCTCTCTGCCCTCGCTGACGCCGCCCCTCGCAGCAGGCTCGCGCTGGGCGCTCGGCGGGCGTCGCGGGCGGCTGGATCTGCCGGCGGCGTGCGCCGAGGACGCTGCGGCGGGCGCTGGGGCGCGGAGGCCGGGAGGCCGGCGGCGTGCAGGCCGGCGCGGGCGGCGGAGCGCTGCAGCAGGCCTAGGCGCTGCTGCGGGCGGCGCGCCCGGCGCAGCTGCTGAGCTCCCCGCGGGCCCGAACGCGGTGCGCGGCGCGGAAGAGGGCGCGGGCGCCGCGCCGGGGCGCCGGGGCCGGAGCTGACGCCGCAGCGGCGCGCGCAGGCGGCGGCGGGCGGCGGCGCTGCTGGAGGCGGCCGGAGGGCGGCGGGAGGCGAGCGGGAGGCGCGGGCGCGAAGGAAGGTGCGCGAGCTGGAGGGCGAGGGGCCGGGAGAGGGGCGGCGGGGCGCGGGCGGAGGTGGGCGGGGCGGCGGAAGGGATTGGGGTGGGCGTGGAAGGGGAAGCCTTCGTGTACGGCCATACTACCGGAAAAGCGCCCGTTCCCGTCCGATTACGGAAGCTAAGCCCGGTCAGGCCCGACTAGTACTAGGGTGGGGGACCACCTGGGAACATCGGGTGCTGTACACTTTTTGCCGTCTTCGCTGCCCCCCTCGGCCTCTCTCTCCTCTCCTCTCCTCTTCTCTAGCTCCTCTGGCCGCCGGGACGCGCCCTCTGGGCCCGCGGGGCCGCGCCCTGCCCTCCCGGGGCCCCTCCCGCCCCTCGCAGCTGCCCGCGGCCGCCTCTCTGCCCTCGCTGACGCCGCCCTCGCAGCAGGCTCGCGCTGGGCGCTCGGCGGGCGTCGCGGGCGGCTGGATCTGCCGGCGGCGTGCGCCGAGGACGCTGCGGCGGGCGCTGGGGCGCGGAGGCCGGGAGGCCGGCGGCGTGCAGGCCGGCGCGGGCGGCGGAGCGCTGCAGCAGGCCTAGGCGCTGCTGCGGGCGGCGCGCCCGGCGCAGCTGCTGAGCTCCCCGCGGGCCCGAACGCGGTGCGCGGCGCGGAAGAGGGCGCGGGCGCCGCGCCGGGGCGCCGGGGCCGGAGCTGACGCCGCAGCGGCGCGCGCAGGCGGCGGCGGGCGGCGGCGCTGCTGGAGGCGGCCGGAGGGCGGCGGGAGGCGAGCGGGAGGCGCGGGCGCGAAGGAAGGTGCGCGAGCTGGAGGGCGAGGGCCGGGAGAGGGGCGGCGGGGCGCGGGGCGGAGGTGGGCGGGGCGGCGGAAGGGATTGGGATGGGCGTGGAAGGGGAAGCCTTCGTGTACGGCCATACTACCGGAAAAGCGCCCGTTCCCGTCCGATTACGGAAGCTAAGCCCGGTCAGGCCCGACTAGTACTAGGGTGGGGGACCACCTGGGAACATCGGGTGCTGTACACTTTTTGCCGTCTTCGCTGCCCCCCTCGGCCTCTTCTCTCCTCTCCTCTCCTCTTCTCTAGCTCCTCTGGCCGCCGGGACGCGCCCTCTGGGCCCGCGGGGCCGCGCCCTGCCCTCCCGGGGCCCCCTCCCGCCCCTCGCAGCTGCCCGCGGCCGCCTCTCTGCCCTCGCTGACGCCGCCCCTCGCAGCAGGCTCGCGCTGGGCGCTCGGCGGGCGTCGCGGGCGGCTGGATCTGCCGGCGGCGTGCGCCGAGGACGCTGCGGCGGGCGCTGGGGCGCGGAGGCCGGGAGGCCGGCGGCGTGCAGGCCGGCGCGGGCGGCGGAGCGCTGCAGCAGGCCTAGGCGCTGCTGCGGGCGGCGCGCCCGGCGCAGCTGCTGAGCTCCCGCGGGCCCGAACGCGGTGCGCGGCGCGGAAGAGGGCGCGGGCGCCGCGCCGGGGCGCCGGGGGCCGGAGCTGACGCCGCAGCGGCGCGCGCAGGCGGCGGCGGGCGGCGGCGCTGCTGGAGGCGGCCGGAGGGCGGCGGGAGGCGAGCGGGAGGCGCGGGCGCGAAGGAAGGTGCGCGAGCTGGAGGGCGAGGGGCCGGGAGAGGGGCGGCGGGGCGCGGGGCGGAGGTGGGCGGGGCGGCGGAAGGGATTGGGGTGGGCGTGGAAGGGGAAGCCTTCGTGTACGGCCATACTACCGGAAAAGCGCCCGTTCCCGTCCGATTACGGAAGCTAAGCCCGGTCAGGCCCGACTAGTACTAGGGTGGGGGACCACCTGGGAACATCGGGTGCTGTACACTTTTTGCCGTCTTCGCTGCCCCCCTCGGCCTCTTCTCTCCTCTCCTCTCCTCTTCTCTAGCTCCTCTGGCCGCCGGGACGCGCCCTCTGGGCCCGCGGGGCCGCGCCCTGCCCTCCCGGGGCCCCCTCCCGCCCCTCGCAGCTGCCCGCGGCCGCCTCTCTGCCCTCGCTGACGCCGCCCCTCGCAGCAGGCTCGCGCTGGGCGCTCGGCGGGCGTCGCGGGCGGCTGGATCTGCCGGCGGCGTGCGCCGAGGACGCTGCGGCGGGCGCTGGGGCGCGGAGGCCGGGAGGCCGGCGGCGTGCAGGCCGGCGCGGGCGGCGGAGCGCTGCAGCAGGCCTAGGCGCTGCTGCGGGCGGCGCGCCCGGCGCAGCTGCTGAGCTCCCCGCGGGCCCGAACGCGGTGCGCGGCGCGGAAGAGGGCGCGGGCGCCGCGCCGGGGCGCCGGGGCCGGAGCTGACGCCGCAGCGGCGCGCGCAGGCGGCGGCGGGCGGCGGCGCTGCTGGAGGCGGCCGGAGGGCGGCGGGAGGCGAGCGGGAGGCGCGGGCGCGAAGGAAGGTGCGCGAGCTGGAGGGCGAGGGGCCGGGAGAGGGGCGGCGGGGCGCGGGGCGGAGGTGGGCGGGGCGGCGGAAGGGATTGGGGTGGGCGTGGAAGGGGAAGCCTTCGTGTACGGCCATACTACCGGAAAAGCGCCCGTTCCCGTCCGATTACGGAAGCTAAGCCCGGTCAGGCCCGACTAGTACTAGGGTGGGGACCACCTGGGAACATCGGGTGCTGTACACTTTTTGCCGTCTTCGCTGCCCCCTCGGCCTCTCTCTCCTCTCCTCTCCTCTTCTCTAGCTCCTCTGGCCGCCGGGACGCGCCCTCTGGGCCCGCGGGGCCGCGCCCTGCCCTCCCGGGGCCCCTCCCGCCCCTCGCAGCTGCCCGCGGCCGCCTCTCTGCCCTCGCTGACGCCGCCCCTCGCAGCAGGCTCGCGCTGGGCGCTCGGCGGGCGTCGCGGGCGGCTGGATCTGCCGGCGGCGTGCGCCGAGGACGCTGCGGCGGGCGCTGGGGCGCGGAGGCCGGGAGGCCGGCGGCGTGCAGGCCGGCGCGGGCGGCGGAGCGCTGCAGCAGGCCTAGGCGCTGCTGCGGGCGGCGCGCCCGGCGCAGCTGCTGAGCTCCCGCGGGCCCGAACGCGGTGCGCGGCGCGGAAGAGGGCGCGGGCGCCGCGCCGGGGCGCCGGGGGCCGGAGCTGACGCCGCAGCGGCGCGCGCAGGCGGCGGCGGGCGGCGGCGCTGCTGGAGGCGGCCGGAGGGCGGCGGGAGGCGAGCGGGAGGCGCGGGCGCGAAGGAAGGTGCGCGAGCTGGAGGGCGAGGGGCCGGGAGAGGGGCGGCGGGGCGCGGGCGGAGGTGGGCGGGGCGGCGGAAGGGATTGGGGTGGGCGTGGAAGGGGAAGCCTTCGTGTACGGCCATACTACCGGAAAAGCGCCCGTTCCCGTCCGATTACGGAAGCTAAGCCCGGTCAGGCCCGACTAGTACTAGGGTGGGGACCACCTGGGAACATCGGGTGCTGTACACTTTTTGCCGTCTTCGCTGCCCCCCTCGGCCTCTCCTCTCCTCTCCTCTCCTCTTCTCTAGCTCCTCTGGCCGCCGGGACGCGCCCTCTGGGCCCGCGGGGCCGCGCCCTGCCCTCCCGGGGCCCCCTCCCGCCCCTCGCAGCTGCCCGCGGCCGCCTCTCTGCCCTCGCTGACGCCGCCCCTCGCAGCAGGCTCGCGCTGGGCGCTCGGCGGGCGTCGCGGGCGGCTGGATCTGCCGGCGGCGTGCGCCGAGGACGCTGCGGCGGGCGCTGGGGCGCGGAGGCCGGGAGGCCGGCGGCGTGCAGGCCGGCGCGGGCGGCGGAGCGCTGCAGCAGGCCTAGGCGCTGCTGCGGGCGGCGCGCCCGGCGCAGCTGCTGAGCTCCCCGCGGGCCCGAACGCGGTGCGCGGCGCGGAAGAGGGCGCGGGCGCCGCGCCGGGGCGCCGGGGGCCGGAGCTGACGCCGCAGCGGCGCGCGCAGGCGGCGGCGGGCGGCGGCGCTGCTGGAGGCGGCCGGAGGGCGGCGGGAGGCGAGCGGGAGGCGCGGGCGCGAAGGAAGGTGCGCGAGCTGGAGGGCGAGGGCCGGAGAGGGGCGGCGGGGCGCGGGGCGGAGGTGGGCGGGGCGGCGGAAGGGATTGGGGTGGGCGTGGAAGGGGAAGCCTTCGTGTACGGCCATACTACCGGAAAAGCGCCCGTTCCCGTCCGATTACGGAAGCTAAGCCCGGTCAGGCCCGACTAGTACTAGGGTGGGGGACCACCTGGGAACATCGGGTGCTGTACACTTTTTGCCGTCTTCGCTGCCCCCCTCGGCCTCTTCTCTCCTCTCCTCTCCTCTTCTCTAGCTCCTCTGGCCGCCGGGACGCGCCCTCTGGGCCCGCGGGGCCGCGCCCTGCCCTCCCGGGCCCCCTCCCGCCCCTCGCAGCTGCCCGCGGCCGCCTCTCTGCCCTCGCTGACGCCGCCCCTCGCAGCAGGCTCGCGCTGGGCGCTCGGCGGGCGTCGCGGGCGGCTGGATCTGCCGGCGGCGTGCGCCGAGGACGCTGCGGCGGGCGCTGGGGCGCGGAGGCCGGGAGGCCGGCGGCGTGCAGGCCGGCGCGGGCGGCGGAGCGCTGCAGCAGGCCTAGGCGCTGCTGCGGGCGGCGCGCCCGGCGCAGCTGCTGAGCTCCCGCGGGCCCGAACGCGGTGCGCGGCGCGGAAGAGGGCGCGGGCGCCGCGCCGGGGCGCCGGGGGCCGGAGCTGACGCCGCAGCGGCGCGCGCAGGCGGCGGCGGGCGGCGGCGCTGCTGGAGGCGGCCGGAGGGCGGCGGGAGGCGAGCGGGAGGCGCGGGCGCGAAGGAAGGTGCGCGAGCTGGAGGGCGAGGGGCCGGGAGAGGGCGGCGGGCGCGGGGCGGAGGTGGGCGGGGCGGCGGAAGGGATTGGGGTGGGCGTGGAAGGGGAAGCCTTCGTGTACGGCCATACTACCGGAAAAGCGCCCGTTCCCGTCCGATTACGGAAGCTAAGCCCGGTCAGGCCCGACTAGTACTAGGGTGGGGACCACCTGGGAACATCGGGTGCTGTACACTTTTTGCCGTCTTCGCTGCCCCTCGGCCTCTCCTCTCCTCTCTCTCTCTAGCTCCTCTGGCCGCCGGGACGCGCCCTCTGGGCCCGCGGGGCCGCGCCCTGCCCTCCCGGGGCCCCTCCCGCCCTCGCAGCTGCCCGCGGCCGCCTCTCTGCCCTCGCTGACGCCGCCCTCGCAGCAGGCTCGCGCTGGGCGCTCGGCGGGCGTCGCGGGCGGCTGGATCTGCCGGCGGCGTGCGCCGAGGACGCTGCGGCGGGCGCTGGGGCGCGGAGGCCGGGAGGCCGGCGGCGTGCAGGCCGGCGCGGGCGGCGGAGCGCTGCAGCAGGCCTAGGCGCTGCTGCGGGCGGCGCGCCCGGCGCAGCTGCTGAGCTCCCGCGGGCCCGAACGCGGTGCGCGGCGCGGAGAGGGCGCGGGCGCCGCGCCGGGGCGCCGGGGGCCGGAGCTGACGCCGCAGCGGCGCGCGCAGGCGGCGGCGGGCGGCGGCGCTGCTGGAGGCGGCCGGAGGGCGGCGGGAGGCGAGCGGGAGGCGCGGGCGCGAAGGAAGGTGCGCGAGCTGGAGGGCGAGGGGCCGGGAGAGGGGCGGCGGGGCGCGGGGCGGAGGTGGGCGGGGCGGCGGAAGGGATTGGGGTGGGCGTGGAAGGGGAAGCCTTCGTGTACGGCCATACTACCGGAAAAGCGCCCGTTCCCGTCCGATTACGGAAGCTAAGCCCGGTCAGGCCCGACTAGTACTAGGGTGGGGGACCACCTGGGAACATCGGGTGCTGTACACTTTTTGCCGTCTCGCTGCCCCCTCGGCCTCTTCTCTAGCTCCTCTGGCCGCCGGGCGCGCCCTCTGGGCCCGCGGGGCGCGCCCTGCCCTCCCGGGGCCCCTCCCGCCCTCGCAGCTGCCCGCGGCCGCCTCTCTGCCCTCGCTGACGCCGCCCCTCGCAGCAGGCTCGCGCTGGGCGCTCGGCGGGCGTCGCGGGCGGCTGGATCTGCCGGCGGCGTGCGCCGAGGACGCTGCGGCGGGCGCTGGGGCGCGGAGGCCGGGAGGCCGGCGGCGTGCAGGCCGGCGCGGGCGGCGGAGCGCTGCAGCAGGCCTAGGCGCTGCTGCGGGCGGCGCGCCCGGCGCAGCTGCTGAGCTCCGCGCGGGCCCGAACGCGGTGCGCGGCGCGGAGAGGGCGCGGGCGCCGCGCCGGGGCGCCGGGGGCCGGAGCTGACGCCGCAGCGGCGCGCGCAGGCGGGGCGGGCGGCGGCGCTGCTGGAGGCGGCCGGAGGGCGGCGGGAGGCGAGCGGGAGGCGCGGGCGCGAAGGAAGGTGCGCGAGCTGGAGGGCGAGGGGCCGGGAGAGGGCGGCGGGGCGCGGGGCGGAGGTGGGCGGGCGGCGGAAGGGATTGGGGTGGGCGTGGAAGGGGAAGCCTTCGTGTACGGCCATACTACCGGAAAAGCGCCCGTTCCCGTCCGATTACGGAAGCTAAGCCCGGTCAGGCCCGACTAGTACTAGGGTGGGGACCACCTGGGAACATCGGGTGCTGTACACTTTTTGCCGTCCTCGCTGCCCCCTCGGCCCTCTTCTCTAGCTCCTCTGGCCGCCGGGCGCGCCCTCTGGGCCCGCGGGGCGCGCCCTGCCCTCCCGGGGCCCCTCCCGCCCCTCGCAGCTGCCCGCGGCCGCCTCTCTGCCCTCGCTGACGCCGCCCCTCGCAGCAGGCTCGCGCTGGGCGCTCGGCGGGCGTCGCGGGCGGCTGGATCTGCCGGCGGCGTGCGCCGAGGACGCTGCGGCGGGCCGGGGCGCGGAGGCCGGGAGGCCGGCGGCGTGCAGGCCGGCGCGGGCGGCGGAGCGCTGCAGCAGGCCTAGGCGCTCTGCGGGCGGCGCGCCCGGCGCAGCTGCTGAGCTCCCGCGGGCCCGAACGCGGTGCGCGGCGCGGAGGAGGGCGCGGGCGCCGCGCCGGGCGCCGGGGGCCGGAGCTGACGCCGCAGCGGCGCGCGCAGGCGGGGCGGGCGGCGGCGCTGCTGGAGGCGGCCGGAGGGCGGCGGGAGGCGAGCGGGAGGCGCGGGCGCGAAGGAAGGTGCGCGAGCTGGAGGGCGAGGGGCCGGGAGAGGGGCGGCGGGGCGCGGGGCGGAGGTGGGCGGGGCGGCGGAAGGGATTGGGGTGGGCGTGGAAGGGGAAGCCTTCGTGTACGGCCATACTACCGGAAAAGCGCCCGTTCCCGTCCGATTACGGAAGCTAAGCCCGGTCAGGCCCGACTAGTACTAGGGTGGGGGACCACCTGGGAACATCGGGTGCTGTACACTTTTTGCCGTCCTCGCTGCCCCCTCGGCCTCTTCTCTAGCTCCTCTGGCCGCCGGGCGCGCCCTCTGGGCCCGCGGGGTCGCGCCCTGCCCTCCCGGGGCCCCTCCCGCCCCTCGCAGCTGCCCGCGGCCGCCTCTCTGCCCTCGCTGACGCCGCCCCTCGCAGCAGGCTCGCGCTGGGCGCTCGGCGGGCGTCGCGGGCGGCTGGATCTGCCGGCGGCGTGCGCCGAGGACGCTGCGGCGGGCACGGGGCGCGGAGGCCGGGAGGCCGGCGGCGTGCAGGCCGGCGCGGGCGGCGGAGCGCTGCAGCAGGCCTTAGGCGCTTCTGCGGGCGGCGCGCCCGGGCGCAGCTGCTGAGCTCCGCGCGGGCCCGAACGCGGTGCGCGGCGCGGAGGAGGGCGCGGGCGCCGCGCCGGGGCGCCGGGGGCCGGAGCTGACGCCGCAGCGGCGCGCGCAGGCGGGTGCGGGCGGCGGCGCTGCTGGAGGCGGCCGGAGGGCGGCGGGAGGCGAGCGGGAGGCGCGGGCGCGAAGGAAGGTGCGCGAGCTGGAGGGCGAGGGGCCGGGAGAGGGGCGGCGGGGCGCGGGGCGGAGGTGGGCGGGGCGGCGGAAGGGATTGGGTGGGCGTGGAAGGGGAAGCCTTCGTGTACGGCCATACTACCGGAAAAGCGCCCGTTCCCGTCCGATTACGGAAGCTAAGCCCGGTCAGGCCCGACTAGTACTAGGGTGGGGGACCACCTGGGAACATCGGGTGCTGTACACTTTTTGCCGTCCTCGCTGCCCCCTCGGCCTCTTCTCTAGCTCCTCTGGCCGCCGGGGCGCGCCCTCTGGGCCCGCGGGGTCGCGCCCTGCCCTCCCGGGGCCCCTCCCGCCCTCGCAGCTGCCCGCGGCCGCCTCTCTGCCCTCGCTGACGCCGCCCCTCGCAGCAGGCTCGCGCTGGGCGCTCGGCGGGCGTCGCGGGCGGCTGGATCTGCCGGCGGCGTGCGCCGAGGACGCTGCGGCGGGCACCGGGGCGCGGAGGCCGGGAGGCCGGCGGCGTGCAGGCCGGCGCGGGCGGCGGAGCGCTGCAGCAGGCCTTAGGCGCTTCTGCGGGCGGCGCGCCCGGCGCAGCTGCTGAGCTCCGCGCGGGCCCGAACGCGGTGCGCGGCGCGGAGGAGGGCGCGGGCGCCGCGCCGGGGCGCCGGGGGCCGGAGCTGACGCCGCAGCGGCGCGCGCAGGCGGGTGCGGGCGGCGGCGCTGCTGGAGGCGGCCGGAGGGCGGCGGGAGGCGAGCGGGAGGCGCGGGCGCGAAGGAAGGTGCGCGAGCTGGAGGGCGAGGGGCCGGGAGAGGGGCGGCGGGGCGCGGGGCGGAGGTGGGCGGGGCGGCGGAAGGGATTGGGGTGGGCGTGGAAGGGGAAGCCTTCGTGTACGGCCATACTACCGGAAAAGCGCCCGTTCCCGTCCGATTACGGAAGCTAAGCCCGGTCAGGCCCGACTAGTACTAGGGTGGGGACCACCTGGGAACATCGGGTGCTGTACACTTTTTGCCGTCCTCGCTGCCCCCTCGGCCTCTTCTCTAGCTCCTCTGGCCGCCGGGGCGCGCCCTCTGGGCCCGCGGGGTCGCGCCCTGCCCTCCCGGGGCCCCTCCCGCCCCTCGCAGCTGCCCGCGGCCGCCTCTCTGCCCTCGCTGACGCCGCCCTCGCAGCAGGCTCGCGCTGGGCGCTCGGCGGGCGTCGCGGGCGGCTGGATCTGCCGGCGGCGTGCGCCGAGGACGCTGCGGCGGGCACCGGGGCGCGGAGGCCGGGAGGCCGGCGGCGTGCAGGCCGGCGCGGGCGGCGGAGCGCTGCAGCAGGCCTGTAGGCGCTTCTGCGGGCGGCGCGCCCGGGCGCAGCTGCTGAGCTCCGCGCGGGCCCGAACGCGGTGCGCGGCGCGGAGGAGGGCGCGGGCGCCGCGCCGGGGCGCCGGGGGCCGGAGCTGACGCCGCAGCGGCGCGCGCAGGCGGGTGCGGGCGGCGGCGCTGCTGGAGGCGGCCGGAGGGCGGCGGGAGGCGAGCGGGAGGCGCGGGCGCGAAGGAAGGTGCGCGAGCTGGAGGGCGAGGGGCCGGGAGAGGGGCGGCGGGGCGCGGGGCGGAGGTGGGCGGGGCGGCGGAAGGGATTGGGGTGGGCGTGGAAGGGGAAGCCTTCGTGTACGGCCATACTACCGGAAAAGCGCCCGTTCCCGTCCGATTACGGAAGCTAAGCCCGGTCAGGCCCGACTAGTACTAGGGTGGGGGACCACCTGGGAACATCGGGTGCTGTACACTTTTTGCCGTCCTCGCTGCCCCCCTCGGCCTCTTCTCTAGCTCCTCTGGCCGCCGGGGCGCGCCCTCTGGGCCCGCGGGGTCGCGCCCTGCCCTCCCGGGGCCCCCTCCCGCCCCTCGCAGCTGCCCGCGGCCGCCTCTCTGCCCTCGCTGACGCCGCCCCTCGCAGCAGGCTCGCGCTGGGCGCTCGGCGGGCGTCGCGGGCGGCTGGATCTGCCGGCGGCGTGCGCCGAGGACGCTGCGGCGGGCACCGGGGCGCGGAGGCCGGGAGGCCGGCGGCGTGCAGGCCGGCGCGGGCGGCGGAGCGCTGCAGCAGGCCTTAGGCGCTTCTGCGGGCGGCGCGCCCGGGCGCAGCTGCTGAGCTCCGCGCGGGCCCGAACGCGGTGCGCGGCGCGGAGGAGGGCGCGGGCGCCGCGCCGGGGCGCCGGGGGCCGGAGCTGACGCCGCAGCGGCGCGCGCAGGCGGGTGCGGGCGGCGGCGCTGCTGGAGGCGGCCGGAGGGCGGCGGGAGGCGAGCGGGAGGCGCGGGCGCGAAGGAAGGTGCGCGAGCTGGAGGGCGAGGGGCCGGGAGAGGGGCGGCGGGGCGCGGGGCGGAGGTGGGCGGGGCGGCGGAAGGGATTGGGGTGGGCGTGGAAGGGGAAGCCTTCGTGTACGGCCATACTACCGGAAAAGCGCCCGTTCCCGTCCGATTACGGAAGCTAAGCCCGGTCAGGCCCGACTAGTACTAGGGTGGGGGACCACCTGGGAACATCGGGTGCTGTACACTTTTTGCCGTCCTCGCTGCCCCCTCGGCCTCTTCTCTAGCTCCTCTGGCCGCCGGGCGCGCCCTCTGGGCCCGCGGGGTCGCGCCCTGCCCTCCCGGGGCCCCTCCCGCCCCTCGCAGCTGCCCGCGGCCGCCTCTCTGCCCTCGCTGACGCCGCCCCTCGCAGCAGGCTCGCGCTGGGCGCTCGGCGGGCGTCGCGGGCGGCTGGATCTGCCGGCGGCGTGCGCCGAGGACGCTGCGGCGGGCACCGGGGCGCGGAGGCCGGGAGGCCGGCGGCGTGCAGGCCGGCGCGGGCGGCGGAGCGCTGCAGCAGGCCTGTAGGCGCTTCTGCGGGCGGCGCGCCCGGGCGCAGCTGCTGAGCTCCGCGCGGGCCCGAACGCGGTGCGCGGCGCGGAGGAGGGCGCGGGCGCCGCGCCGGGGCGCCGGGGGCCGGAGCTGACGCCGCAGCGGCGCGCGCAGGCGGGTGCGGGCGGCGGCGCTGCTGGAGGCGGCCGGAGGGCGGCGGGAGGCGAGCGGGAGGCGCGGGCGCGAAGGAAGGTGCGCGAGCTGGAGGGCGAGGGCCGGGAGAGGGGCGGCGGGGCGCGGGGCGGAGGTGGGCGGGCGGCGGAAGGGATTGGGGTGGGCGTGGAAGGGGAAGCCTTCGTGTACGGCCATACTACCGGAAAAGCGCCCGTTCCCGTCCGATTACGGAAGCTAAGCCCGGTCAGGCCCGACTAGTACTAGGGTGGGGGACCACCTGGGAACATCGGGTGCTGTACACTTTTTGCCGTCCTCGCTGCCCCCTCGGCCTCTTCTCTAGCTCCTCTGGCCGCCGGGGCGCGCCCTCTGGGCCCGCGGGGTCGCGCCCTGCCCTCCCGGGCCCCCTCCCGCCCCTCGCAGCTGCCCGCGGCCGCCTCTCTGCCCTCGCTGACGCCGCCCCTCGCAGCAGGCTCGCGCTGGGCGCTCGGCGGGCGTCGCGGGCGGCTGGATCTGCCGGCGGCGTGCGCCGAGGACGCTGCGGCGGGCACCGGGGCGCGGAGGCCGGGAGGCCGGCGGCGTGCAGGCCGGCGCGGGCGGCGGAGCGCTGCAGCAGGCCTTAGGCGCTTCTGCGGGCGGCGCGCCCGGCGCAGCTGCTGAGCTCCGCGCGGGCCCGAACGCGGTGCGCGGCGCGGAGGAGGGCGCGGGCGCCGCGCCGGGGCGCCGGGGCCGGAGCTGACGCCGCAGCGGCGCGCGCAGGCGGGTGCGGGGCGGCGGCGCTGCTGGAGGCGGCCGGAGGGCGGCGGGAGGCGAGCGGGAGGCGCGGGCGCGAAGGAAGGTGCGCGAGCTGGAGGGCGAGGGGCCGGGAGAGGGGCGGCGGGGCGCGGGGCGGAGGTGGGCGGGGCGGCGGAAGGGATTGGGGTGGGCGTGGAAGGGGAAGCCTTCGTGTACGGCCATACTACCGGAAAAGCGCCCGTTCCCGTCCGATTACGGAAGCTAAGCCCGGTCAGGCCCGACTAGTACTAGGGTGGGGGACCACCTGGGAACATCGGGTGCTGTACACTTTTTGCCGTCCTCGCTGCCCCCCTCGGCCTCTTCTCTAGCTCCTCTGGCCGCCGGGGCGCGCCCTCTGGGCCCGCGGGGTCGCGCCCTGCCCTCCCGGGGCCCCCTCCCGCCCCTCGCAGCTGCCCGCGGCCGCCTCTCTGCCCTCGCTGACGCCGCCCCTCGCAGCAGGCTCGCGCTGGGCGCTCGGCGGGCGTCGCGGGCGGCTGGATCTGCCGGCGGCGTGCGCCGAGGACGCTGCGGCGGGCACCGGGGCGCGGAGGCCGGGAGGCCGGCGGCGTGCAGGCCGGCGCGGGCGGCGGAGCGCTGCAGCAGGCCTGTAGGCGCTTCTGCGGGCGGCGCGCCCGGGCGCAGCTGCTGAGCTCCGCGCGGGCCCGAACGCGGTGCGCGGCGCGGAGGAGGGCGCGGGCGCCGCGCCGGGGCGCCGGGGGCCGGAGCTGACGCCGCAGCGGCGCGCGCAGGCGGGTGCGGGCGGCGGCGCTGCTGGAGGCGGCCGGAGGGCGGCGGGAGGCGAGCGGGAGGCGCGGGCGCGAAGGAAGGTGCGCGAGCTGGAGGGCGAGGGGCCGGGAGAGGGGCGGCGGGGCGCGGGGCGGAGGTGGGCGGGCGGCGGAAGGGATTGGGGTGGGCGTGGAAGGGGAAGCCTTCGTGTACGGCCATACTACCGGAAAAGCGCCCGTTCCCGTCCGATTACGGAAGCTAAGCCCGGTCAGGCCCGACTAGTACTAGGGTGGGGGACCACCTGGGAACATCGGGTGCTGTACACTTTTTGCCGTCCTCGCTGCCCCCCTCGGCCTCTTCTCTAGCTCCTCTGGCCGCCGGGGCGCGCCCTCTGGGCCCGCGGGGTCGCGCCCTGCCCTCCCGGGCCCCTCCCGCCCCTCGCAGCTGCCCGCGGCCGCCTCTCTGCCCTCGCTGACGCCGCCCCTCGCAGCAGGCTCGCGCTGGGCGCTCGGCGGGCGTCGCGGGCGGCTGGATCTGCCGGCGGCGTGCGCCGAGGACGCTGCGGCGGGCACCGGGGCGCGGAGGCCGGGAGGCCGGCGGCGTGCAGGCCGGCGCGGGCGGCGGAGCGCTGCAGCAGGCCTGTAGGCGCTTCTGCGGGCGGCGCGCCCGGGCGCAGCTGCTGAGCTCCGCGCGGGCCCGAACGCGGTGCGCGGCGCGGAGGAGGGCGCGGGCGCCGCGCCGGGGCGCCGGGGGCCGGAGCTGACGCCGCAGCGGCGCGCGCAGGCGGGTGCGGGGCGGCGGCGCTGCTGGAGGCGGCCGGAGGGCGGCGGGAGGCGAGCGGGAGGCGCGGGCGCGAAGGAAGGTGCGCGAGCTGGAGGGCGAGGGCCGGGAGAGGGGCGGCGGGGCGCGGGGCGGAGGTGGCGGGGCGGCGGAAGGATTGGGGTGGGCGTGGAAGGGAAGCCTTCGTGTACGGCCATACTACCGGAAAAGCGCCCGTTCCCGTCCGATTACGGAAGCTAAGCCCGGTCAGGCCCGACTAGTACTAGGGTGGGGACCACCTGGGAACATCGGGTGCTGTACACTTTTTGCCGTCCTCGCTGCCCCCTCGGCCTCTTCTCTAGCTCCTCTGGCCGCCGGGGCGCGCCCTCTGGGCCCGCGGGGTCGCGCCCTGCCTCCCGGGCCCCCTCCCGCCCCTCGCAGCTGCCCGCGGCCGCCTCTCTGCCCTCGCTGACGCGCCCCTCGCAGCAGGCTCGCGCTGGGCGCTCGGCGGGCGTCGCGGGCGGCTGGATCTGCCGGCGGCGTGCGCCGAGGACGCTGCGGCGGGCACCGGGGCGCGGAGGCCGGGAGGCCGGCGGCGTGCAGGCCGGCGCGGGCGGCGGAGCGCTGCAGCAGGCCTGTAGGCGCTTCTGCGGGCGGCGCGCCCGGGCGCAGCTGCTGAGCTCCGCGCGGGCCCGAACGCGGTGCGCGGCGCGGAGGAGGGCGCGGGCGCCGCGCCGGGGCGCCGGGGGCCGGAGCTGACGCCGCAGCGGCGCGCGCAGGCGGGTGCGGGGCGGCGGCGCTGCTGGAGGCGGCCGGAGGGCGGCGGGAGGCGAGCGGGAGGCGCGGGCGCGAAGGAAGGTGCGCGAGCTGGAGGGCGAGGGGCCGGGAGAGGGCGGCGGGGCGCGGGGCGGAGGTGGGCGGGGCGGCGGAAGGGATTGGGGTGGGCGTGGAAGGGGAAGCCTTCGTGTACGGCCATACTACCGGAAAAGCGCCCGTTCCCGTCCGATTACGGAAGCTAAGCCCGGTCAGGCCCGACTAGTACTAGGGTGGGGACCACCTGGGAACATCGGGTGCTGTACACTTTTTGCCGTCCTCGCTGCCCCCCTCGGCCTCTTCTCTAGCTCCTCTGGCCGCCGGGGCGCGCCCTCTGGGCCCGCGGGGTCGCGCCCTGCCCTCCCGGGCCCCCTCCCGCCCCTCGCAGCTGCCCGCGGCCGCCTCTCTGCCCTCGCTGACGCCGCCCCTCGCAGCAGGCTCGCGCTGGGCGCTCGGCGGGCGTCGCGGGCGGCTGGATCTGCCGGCGGCGTGCGCCGAGGACGCTGCGGCGGGCACCGGGGCGCGGAGGCCGGGAGGCCGGCGGCGTGCAGGCCGGCGCGGGCGGCGGAGCGCTGCAGCAGGCCTGTAGGCGCTTCTGCGGGCGGCGCGCCCGGGCGCAGCTGCTGAGCTCCGCGCGGGCCCGAACGCGGTGCGCGGCGCGGAGGAGGGCGCGGGCGCCGCGCCGGGGCGCCGGGGCCGGAGCTGACGCCGCAGCGGCGCGCGCAGGCGGGTGCGGGGCGGCGGCGCTGCTGGAGGCGGCCGGAGGGCGGCGGGAGGCGAGCGGGAGGCGCGGGCGCGAAGGAAGGTGCGCGAGCTGGAGGCGAGGGCCGGGAGAGGGCGGCGGGCGCGGGGCGGAGGTGGGCGGGGCGGCGGAAGGATTGGGTGGGCGTGGAAGGGGAAGCCTTCGTGTACGGCCATACTACCGGAAAAGCGCCCGTTCCCGTCCGATTACGAAGCTAAGCCCGGTCAGGCCCGACTAGTACTAGGGTGGGGACCACCTGGAACATCGGGTGCTGTACACTTTTTGCCGTCCTCGCTGCCCCCTCGGCCTCTTCTCTAGCTCCTCTGGCCGCCGGGCGCGCCCTCTGGGCCCGCGGGGTCGCGCCCTGCCCTCCCGGGGCCCCTCCCGCCCCTCGCAGCTGCCCGCGGCCGCCTCTCTGCCCTCGCTGACGCCGCCCCTCGCAGCAGGCTCGCGCTGGGCGCTCGGCGGGCGTCGCGGCGGCTGGATCTGCCGCGCGTGCGCCGAGGACGCTGCGGCGGGCACCGGGGCGCGGAGGCCGGGAGGCCGGCGGCGTGCAGGCCGGCGCGGGCGGCGGAGCGCTGCAGCAGGCCTTAGGCGCTTCTGCGGGCGGCGCGCCCGGGCGCAGCTGCTGAGCTCCGCGCGGGCCGAACGCGGTGCGCGGCGCGGAGGAGGGCGCGGGCGCCGCGCCGGGGCGCGGGGGCCGGAGCTGACGCCGCAGCGGCGCGCGCAGGCGGGTGCGGGGCGGCGGCGCTGCTGGAGGCGGCCGGAGGGCGGCGGGAGGCGAGCGGGAGGCGCGGGCGCGAAGGAAGGTGCGCGAGCTGGAGGGCGAGGGCCGGGAGAGGGGCGGCGGGGCGCGGGGCGGAGGTGGGCGGGGCGCGGAAGGATTGGGGTGGGCGTGGAAGGGGAAGCCTTCGTGTACGGCCATACTACCGGAAAAGCGCCCGTTCCCGTCCGATTACGGAAGCTAAGCCCGGTCAGGCCCGACTAGTACTAGGGTGGGGACCACCTGGGAACATCGGGTGCTGTACACTTTTTGCCGTCCTCGCTGCCCCCCTCGGCCTCTTCTCTAGCTCCTCTGGCCGCCGGGCGCGCCCTCTGGGCCCGCGGGGTCGCGCCCTGCCTCCGGGGCCCCCTCCCGCCCCTCGCAGCTGCCCGCGGCCGCCTCTCTGCCCTCGCTGACGCCGCCCCTCGCAGCAGGCTCGCGCTGGGCGCTCGGCGGGCGTCGCGGGCGGCTGGATCTGCCGGCGGCGTGCGCCGAGGACGCTGCGGCGGGCACCGGGCGCGGAGGCCGGAGCCGGCGGCGTGCAGGCGGCGCGGGCGGCGGAGCGCTGCAGCAGGCCTGTAGGCGCTTCTGCGGGCGGCGCGCCCGGGCGCAGCTGCTGAGCTCCGCGCGGGCCGAACGCGGTGCGCGGCGCGGAGGGGCGCGGGCGCCGCGCCGGGGCGCCGGGGCCGGAGCTGACGCCGCAGCGGCGCGCGCAGGCGGGTGCGGGCGCGGCGCTGCTGGAGGCGGCCGGAGGGCGGCGGGAGGCGAGCGGGAGGCGCGGCGCGAAGAAGGTGCGCGAGCTGGAGGCGAGGCCGGAGAGGGCGGCGGCGCGGGGCGGAGGTGGGCGGGCGGCGGAAGGATTTGGGTGGCGTGGAAGGGGAAGCCTTCGTGTACGGCCATACTACCGGAAAAGCGCCCGTTCCCGTCCGATTACGGAAGCTAAGCCCGGTCAGGCCCGACTAGTACTAGGTGGGGACCACCTGGGAACATCGGTGCTGTACACTTTTTCCGTCCTCGCTGCCCCCTCGCCTCTTCTCTAGCTCCTCTGGCCGCCGGGGCGCGCCCTCTGGGCCCGCGGGTCGCGCCCTGCCCTCCGGGCCCCCTCCGCCCCTCGCAGCTGCCCGCGGCCGCCTCCTCTGCCCTCGCTGACGCGCCCCTCGCAGCAGGCTCGCGCTGGGCGCTCGGCGGGCGTCGCGGGCGGCTGGATCTGCCGGCGGCGTGCGCCGAGGACGCTGCGGCGGGCCGGGCGCGGAGGCCGGAGGCCGGCGGCGTGCAGGCCGGCGCGGCGGCGGAGCGCTGCAGCAGGCCTTAGCGCTCTGCGGCGGCGCGCCCGGCGCAGCTGCTGAGCTCCCGCGGGCCGAACGCGGTGCGCGCGCGGAGGAGGGCGCGGGCGCGCGCCGGGGCGCCGGGGGCCGGAGCTGACGCCGCAGCGGCGCGCGCAGCGGGCGGGGCGGCGGCGCTGCTGGAGGCGGCCGGAGGGCGGCGGGAGGCGAGCGGGAGGCGCGGGCGCGAAGGAAGGTGCGCGAGCTGGAGGGCGAGGGGCCGGGAGAGGGGCGCGGGCGCGGGGCGAGGTGGCGGGCGGCGGAAGGATTGGGTGGGCGTGGAAGGGGAAGCCTTCGTGTACGGCCATACTACCGGAAAAGCGCCCGTTCCGTCCGATTACGGAAGCTAAGCCCGGTCAGGCCGACTAGTACTAGGGTGGGGGACCACCTGGGAACATCGGGTGCTGTACACTTTTTGCCGTCCTCGCTGCCCCCTCGGCCTCTTCTCTAGCTCCTCTGGCCGCCGGGGCGCGCCCTCTGGGCCCGCGGGTCGCGCCCTGCCCTCCCGGGGCCCCCTCCGCCCCTCGCAGCTGCCGCGGCCGCCTCTCTGCCCTCGCTGACGCCGCCCCTCGCAGCAGGCTCGCGCTGGGCGCTCGGCGGGCGTCGCGGGCGGCTGGATCTGCCGGCGGCGTGCGCCGAGGACGCTGCGGCGGCACCGGGGCGCGGAGGCCGGGAGGCCGGCGGCGTGCAGGCCGGCGCGGCGCGGAGCGCTGCAGCAGGCCTAGGCGCTTCTGCGGCGGCGCGCCCGGCGCAGCTGCTGAGCTCCGCGCGGCCCGAACGCGGTGCGCGGCGCGGAGGAGGCGCGGGCGCCGCCGGGGCGCGGGGCCGGAGCTGACGCCGCAGCGGCGCGCGCAGGCGGGCGGGCGGCGGCGCTGCTGGAGCGGCCGGAGGGCGGCGGGAGGCGAGCGGAGGCGCGGGCGCGAAGGAAGGTGCGCGAGCTGGAGGGCGAGGGCCGGAGAGGGGCGGCGGGGCGCGGGGCGGAGGTGGGCGGGCGGCGGAAGGGATTGGGTGGGCGTGGAAGGGAAGCCTTCGTGTACGGCCATACTACCGGAAAAGCGCCCGTTCCGTCCGATTACGGAAGCTAAGCCCGGTCAGGCCCGACTAGTACTAGGGTGGGGACCACTGGGAACATCGGGTGCTGTACACTTTTGCCGTCCTCGCTGCCCCCTCGGCCTCTTCTCTAGCTCCTCTGGCCGCCGGGGCGCGCCTCTGGCCCGCGGGTCGCGCCCTGCCCTCCCGGGCCCCTCCCGCCCTCGCAGCTGCCCGCGGCCGCCTCTCTGCCCTCGCTGACGCCGCCCTCGCAGCAGGCTCGCGCTGGCGCTCGCGGGCGTCGCGGGCGGCTGGATCTGCGCGCGTGCGCCGAGGACGCTGCGGCGGCGGGGCGCGGAGCCGGGAGGCCGGCGGCGTGCAGCCGCGCGGGCGGCGGAGCGCTGCAGCAGCCTTAGGCGCTTCTGCGGGCGGCGCGCCCGGGGCGCAGCTGCTGAGCTCCCGCGGCGCGAACGCGGTGCGCGGCCGGAGGAGGGCGCGGCGCCGCGCCGGGGCGCCGGGGCCGGAGCTGACGCGCAGCGGCGCGCGCAGGCGGGTGCGGGCGGCGCGCTGCTGGAGGCGGCGGAGGCGGCGGAGGCGAGCGGAGGCGCGGCGCGAAGGAAGGTGCGCGAGCTGGAGGCGAGGGCGGGAGAGGGCGGCGGGCGCGGGCGAGGTGGCGGGCGGCGGAAGGATTGGGTGGCGTGGAAGGGGAAGCCTTCGTGTACGGCCATACTACCGGAAAAGCGCCGTTCCCGTCGATTACGAAGCTAAGCCCGGTCAGCCCGACTAGTACTAGGGTGGGGACCACCTGGAACATCGGTGCTGTACACTTTTTGCCGTCCTCGCGCCCCCCTCGCCTCTTCTCTAGCTTCCTCTGCCGCCGGGCGCGCCCTCTGGGCCGCGGGGTCGCGCCCTGCCTCCGGGGCCCCCTCCCCCTCGCAGCTGCCCGCGGCGCCTCTCTGCCCTCGCTACGCCGCCCTCGCAGCAGGCTCGCCTGGGCGCTCGGCGGGCGTCGCGGGCGGCTGGATCTGCCGGCGGCGTGCGCGAGGACGCTGCGGCGGGCACGGGCGCGGAGCCGGGAGGCGGCGCGTGCAGGCGGCGCGGCGCGGAGCGCTGCAGCAGGCCTAGGCGCTTCTGCGGGCGGCGCGCCGGGCGCAGCGCTGAGCTCCGCGCGGGCCCGAACGCGGTCCGGCGCGGAGGAGGCCGGGCGCCGCGCCGGGGCGCCGGGCCGAGCTGACGCCGCGCCGCGCGGCGGGCGCGGGCGGCGCGCCGGAGGCCGGAGGCGCGGGAGGCGAGCGGGAGGCGCGGGCGCGAAGGAAGGTGCGCGAGCTGGAGGGCGAGGGCCGGGAGAGGGGCGGCGGGGCGCGGGGCGGAGGTGGGCGGGGCGGCGGAAGGGATTGGGGTGGGCGTGGAAGGGGAAGCCTTCGTGTACGGCCATACTACCGGAAAAGCGCCCGTTCCCGTCCGATTACGGAAGCTAAGCCCGGTCAGGCCCGACTAGTACTAGGGTGGGGGACCACCTGGAACATCGGGTGCTGTACACTTTTTGCCGTCCTCGCTGCCCCCCTCGGCCTCTTCTCTAGCTCCTCTGGCCGCCGGGGCGCGCCCTCTGGGCCCGCGGGGTCGCGCCCTGCCCTCCCGGGGCCCCTCCCGCCCCTCGCAGCTGCCCGCGGCCGCCTCTCTGCCCTCGCTGACGCCGCCCTCGCAGCAGGCTCGCGCTGGGCGCTCGCGGGCGTCGCGGGCGGCTGGATCTGCCGGCGGCGTGCGCCGAGGACGCTGCGGCGGGCACCGGGGCGCGGAGGCCGGGAGGCCGGCGGCGTGCAGGCCGGCGCGGGCGGCGGAGCGCTGCAGCAGGCCTGTAGGCGCTTCTGCGGGCGGCGCGCCCGGCGCAGCTGCTGAGCTCCGCGCGGGCCCGAACGCGGTGCGCGGCGCGGAGGAGGGCGCGGGCGCCGCGCCGGGGCGCCGGGGGCCGGAGCTGACGCCGCAGCGGCGCGCGCAGGCGGGTGCGGGCGGCGGCGCTGCTGGAGGCGGCTGGAGGGCGGCGGGAGGCGAGCGGGAGGCGCGGGCGCGAAGGAAGGTGCGCGAGCTGGAGGGCGAGGGCCGGGAGAGGGGCGGCGGGCGCGGGGCGGAGGTGGGCGGGGCGGCGGAAGGGATTGGGGTGGGCGTGGAAGGGGAAGCCTTCGTGTACGGCCATACTACCGGAAAAGCGCCCGTTCCCGTCCGATTACGGAAGCTAAGCCCGGTCAGGCCCGACTAGTACTAGGGTGGGGGACCACCTGGGAACATCGGGTGCTGTACACTTTTTGCCGTCCTCGCTGCCCCCCTCGGCCTCTTCTCTAGCTCCTCTGGCCGCCGGGCGCGCCTCTGGGCCCGCGGGTCGCGCCCTGCCCTCCCGGGCCCCTCCCGCCCCTCGCAGCTGCCCGCGGCCGCCTCTCTGCCCTCGCTGACGCCGCCCCTCGCAGCAGGCTCGCGCTGGGCGCTCGGCGGGCGTCGCGGGCGGCTGGATCTGCCGGCGGCGTGCGCCGAGGACGCTGCGGCGGGCACCGGGGCGCGGAGGCGGGAGGCCGGCGGCGTGCAGGCCGGCGCGGGCGGCGGAGCGCTGCAGCAGGCCTGTAGGCGCTTCTGCGGGCGGCGCGCCCGGCGCAGCTGCTGAGCTCCGCGCGGGCCCGAACGCGGTGCGCGGCGCGAGGAGGCGCGGGCGCCGCGCCGGGGCGCCGGGGGCCGGAGCTGACGCCGCAGCGGCGCGGCAGGCGGGTGCGGGCGGCGGCGCTGCTGGAGGCGGCCGGAGGGCGGCGGGAGGCGAGCGGGAGGCGCGGGCGCGAAGGAAGGTGCGCGAGCTGGAGGGCGAGGGGCCGGGAGAGGGGCGGCGGGCGCGGGGCGGAGGTGGCGGGCGCGGAAGGGATTGGGTGGGCGTGGAAGGGGAAGCCTTCGTGTACGGCCATACTACCGGAAAAGCGCCCGTTCCCGTCCGATTACGGAAGCTAAGCCCGGTCAGGCCCGACTAGTACTAGGGTGGGGGACCACCTGGGAAACATCGGGTGCTGTACACTTTTTTGCCGTCCTCGCTGCCCCCTCGGCCTCTTCTCTAGCTCCTCTGGCCGCCGGGGCGCGCCCTCTGGCCCGCGGGTCGCGCCCTGCCCTCCCGGGGCCCCCTCCCGCCCTCGCAGCTGCCCGCGGCCGCCTCTCTGCCCTCGCTGACGCCGCCCTCGCAGCAGGCTCGCGCTGGGCGCTCGGCGGGCGTCGCGGGCGGCTGGATCTGCCGGCGGCGTGCGCCGAGGACGCTGCGGCGGGCACCGGGCGCGGAGGCCGGGAGGCCGGCGGCGTGCAGGCCGGCGCGGGCGGCGGAGCGCTGCAGCAGGCCTGTAGGCGCTTCTGCGGGCGGCGCGCCCGGGCGCAGCTGCTGAGCTCCGCGCGGGCCCGAACGCGGTGCGCGGCGCGGAGGAGGGCGCGGGCGCCGCGCCGGGGCGCCGGGGGCCGGAGCTGACGCCGCAGCGGCGCGCGCAGGCGGTGCGGGGCGGCGGCGCTGCTGGAGGCGGCCGGAGGGCGGCGGAGGCGAGCGGGAGGCGCGGGCGCGAAGGAAGGTGCGCGAGCTGGAGGGCGAGGGCCGGGAGAGGGGCGGCGGGGCGCGGGCGGAGGTGGGCGGGGCGGCGGAAGGGATTGGGTGGGCGTGGAAGGGAAGCCTTCGTGTACGGCCCATACTATCCGGAAAAGCGCCCGTTCCCGTCCGATTACGGAAGCTAACCCGGTCAGGCCCGACTAGTACTAGGGTGGGGACCACCTGGGAACATCGGGTGCTGTACACTTTTTGCCGTCCTCGCTGCCCCCCTCGGCCTCTTCTCTAGCTCCTCTGGCCGCCGGGGCGCGCCCTCTGGGCCCGCGGGGTCCGCGCCCTGCCCTCCCGGGCCCCTCCCGCCCTCGCAGCTGCCCGCGGCCGCCTCTCTGCCCTCGCTGACGCCGCCCCTCGCAGCAGGCTCGCGCTGGGCGCTCGGCGGGCGTCGCGGGCGGCTGGATCTGCCGGCGCGTGCGCCGAGGACGCTGCGGCGGGCACCGGGGCGCGGAGGCCGGGAGGCCGGCGGCGTGCAGGCCGGCGCGGCGGCGGCGGAGCGCTGCAGCAGGCCTTAGGCGCTTCTGCGGG
>QPMI01000343.1:0-30387 GCA_004431415.1 Cyanophora paradoxa | reverse complement strand
CCCCCCCCCCCCCCCCCCCCCCCCCCCCCCCCCCCCCCCCCCCCCCCCCCCCCCCCCCCCCCCCCCCCCCCACCCCCCAGCCGTGTCCATCGCCTGGCGTTCCTTTTTTGAATCCGCGGGTTCGCGCGAGACTGGTGATGGTACGGGGTAAGAGGGGGCGTCGGGGGCGGGCGTGCGTGTGTGGGGCTGTCGAGCAGAAGCGGATGGGTCGCGGGCGGCTAATCGTCGTCGGGGTGGCGACAGCGGGAGGGGCGGGCGGGGCGGGGGGCGAGGGGCGGGGCGGGGCGGGGCTAGCGCTTCTTGGAGGCGGCGTAGGCCTTGAAGCGGCGCAGGGCAGCGTCGTCCGACGAGGCCGCCGCCCGCTTCCTCCCCCGCTCCTCCTCCGCCCCCTCCGCCCCCGGCGCCCGCACCTCCGCCCGCCGCAGTGCCGCGTGCTGCGAGTACGCCGCGTTGTAGTTCACCACCCCCGTCGAGATCCCCGTGCTGCCGCCGCCGGCCCGTCGGACGCGCGGGGCGGGGCGGGGCGGGCGGGGCGGCGGACGAGGAGGCCATGCGGGCCTTGCGCTCCTCGATCATCCTCCGCTTCGCCGCCTCGGTCTCCTCGATGTTCTTCAGCTTGTAGCTGCGCGCCGTGAGCCGCAGCCCGGACCCCTGGCCGGCGCGGGGGCGCCCGCACTCGATGGGGAGCTGGACCTCCATGATGCCGGTCAGCCAGGCCCCCGCCGTGTCCTCCACGATCTTCGACTTGGCCTGCGGGGCGCCGCGTGAGCGGGGCCGGGCTGGCGGGGCGCCGGGGCGGGCCTTGAGGTGCGCGGGGATGGTGTAGAGCTCGTCCTCGCGCGACTTCGGCTTCTCCTCTTCCTTCTTCTTCTCCCCTCCCTCCCCGCGCCGCCTCGCCATCTCCTCTTGGATGAATTTCTCCCTGCGCCGCGCCCGCGCGCTCGGCCCCCGCAGGAGCGCGCCAAGGGCCGAGCGCACATGTGCTCGTCGACTTCCGCTGTGTCCTGTTGCGTCGTGAACGTCGACTCCAGCTGGGTCATATCCTTCTCGTCCGCGTCCGCCGCCTTCCGCTTCTGCAGGCCGTACTTGGGGCCCTCCTCGTCCGAGCCCAACGGCGCGCCCACGATGAGCTCCTCGGCTGTCAGGCCCTTCTTGCGCCCGCGTTCACGCTGCATCAGCTTGATGTCCTGCAGCGCATCTCTGCACAGGCGTGAGCGTGCGCGGGGAGGCGTGGTCCGAGGGCGGCCGATCGTACTTGTCGAGCTCGTGGCTGCCCTCCTCGTCAGAGGCGATGGCCTTCTTCTTGCGGAAGTTCTTCTGCTTGCCGCTCATGGCCCACACAACGCGCGGAACCGCACTGAGCCTGACGTGTGCCTGAGCGTGTGCCTGAGCGTGCTCGCAGCGCGAAAATAGCCGCCGATTTCCTAGCTAGCTGAACCCTGCAGTCCTCAGAAGCCCCTTCTTCACTTATACCCCTCCGAAAAGCCTTCTTCAGCCACCGTGGGCACCGCTCTCAGCATCGAGCTCGTCGCTGACTATAGCGCTAGTCATTCTCTTGGAACGCCTCGCTTTGCCGTCAGCCTCTTTCACTAGCTAGCAAGCAACGCGGTAGCAGCAGTATCTGGAAGCTTTGTCGCAAGTCCCACTCAGCCTCTTTCACTAGCGAGGCGCAGCTCCAGCGGAGCCCTGCTGTTCCAGCAGTCTGTGCACGATGAGGCCGAGGCCTGGCAAGTGAGAGCTCGCGAGAGTAGGGGAGCATTAGCTATAGCTATGGTCATGGGCGCGGATGACAGCGGCGGGGAGGATGAGGGGGCCGAAACGCTTTTGGAGCAGCTGCAAGCGTTCAACGACGTGCTGCGGGACGGGGAGCAAGGGCTTGTGCAGGTAGGGGAATTGTTTAACGACTTCTTATTCATATACAGTTCTTCTTCTTCTTGCCGATCTGCCGGCGCAGGGGGAGAACGAGCGGCTGCGCCGGCTGCTTGCTTCAATCGAGGCTGCGGCGGAGGCCCTCAGCGTGGACGCCTCCCGCTCGGGCTCCCGCTCGGGCTCGCGCGGGGCCTCGCGCGGGATCGGGGCGCCAGGAGGCTCGATGAAGCGGCCGAAGTGGCGAACGCTGCAAAATGCGGTGCGCTTCTGCCCTCTTCGACGCCACTTCACCGCAGTGACCGCGCGGGGGCAGCTCAACATAGCGCTGGCGTTCGGGTCGAAGAGCGTGCGGGGGCTCGGGGCGCGCGGGGCGCTCTCGGTGCGGGCGGCGTCGAAGACGGAGCTGCTGCTCGCCTCGTCGGAGGTCCTCCAGGAGGGCTTCCGCTCCCTCTTCAACAACGTCCGCTCCATCCTCCTCGTCGAGGGCCGCTGGGAGAGCCGCCACCACCAGCTGCAGCCCGGCGAGCCCTACTCCGGCATGGTCCTCTACAACGAGTACGCACACTTCGCGTTCCGTGTGCTGGAGCCCGGCAAGGTCCCCATCGCCCTCCAGGCCGTCAAGGGCGACCCCGTGAGCCCCTCCCGGCCCAGCGGCCCCCGCCCCGCCCCGCCCCGCCCCGCCCCGCCCTGCCCCGCCCCGCCCCGCGCGTGACCTGGCTCCCTGCGGCGCGCAGGACCTCTTCGTGTGGTGCGCGGGGGGTAGCGGGCATGCTGGGCCGGGGCGGGGCGGGTCGGGGATGACGGGCCAGGGCGCAGCACGACGAACGAGTACCCGACTCAGGAGGAGCAGTGCGCGCCGCCCGCCCCCGCCCTGCGCTCCGAGCCTCGAGCGGGGCGCAGCACGTGGCGGAGCTCGGGTGAGGGCGACGACCGCATCCTCCTCACCTTCGAGAAGGCCCGCCCCGCCCCCGCCCCGCCCCCGCCCCGCCCCCGCCGAGGCGGCGCAGGTCCCCGTGGTGATCTTCGTGGGCGTGCGGGGGAGCGGGGACGGGGAGAACCGGTTCCGGCTGACGGCGGGGGCGGTGCCGGTGGTGGTGCTGGTGCCCGGGGTGGCGGTGGCGGGGGCGGCGCGGGGGCAACAGTACCAGTACTTCAAGTACCACCACCACCAGCGCCACAAGCGCCTCCAGGTCACCGTCCGCTCCCTCAAGGCGCCCGCCCCCGCCCCCGCCCCCGCCCCCGCCCACCCCGCCCACACGCCGACTCCCTGCCCCGCGCAGGGCGACGCCGACATCTTCGTCTCGTGCGCCGGCGCCGGCGCGCTCCCCACCGAGGAGACGGCGACCTGGCGCTCCGCCGCCGCCGGCGACGACGTCGTCACCGTCTACCCCGAGGACCCCAACTTCAAGGCCGGCTGGTGCGCCGGCGGCGGCGGCGGGGCCGGCGCGGGGCGGCCGCTCACGCGCGCAGGTTCGTGATCGGGGTGCGGGGCTTCGAGGCGTGCGAGTTCGAGATCGTCGCCGTCTCCGAGAAGACGCGTGCGGCCCTCCCCGCGCCCTGCTCGCCCCGCCGCCCCCGACCGCCTCCCAGTCGGCCTCGCCAAGCGCGAGGCCGCCGCCGCCGCCGCCGCCGCCCCTGCCAAGGGCCCCTCCAAAGCGCCCTCCGCGCCCGCCGCGTCCCCGCAACGGCGGCGGCGGGCGGGAGCGCGGCGGGGGCGGGAGCGCCGGCGGGGGCGCTTCGTCGGGGAGCGAGGAAGAGGCGCGCGATGCCGGAAAGGCGGCGGCGGGGCGCGGCAGGCGGCGGCGGCGGCGGCGGTTTTCGTCGGGGCGAACAAATCGCTCTCCCACATCGGTGCGGGGCGGCGGGCGCGAGGCGGGCGGAGGGACGGGCGGCGGCTGAGGGCGCGCAGGCTCGCGGCTGGCGCTCCCCGAGGCCCTCGCGCGCACCCTGCCCCCGCCCTCGCCCTCCGCGACTCCATCGCCGGCCCGCCGGCCCCGCGTCCGCCCCGCCCCTCCGCCCCGCTCACCCCCGCACCCTCTCACTGCGGTGCGCCCCGCAGCCCCAGTACCCCTCGCCCGTGATGCTCGCGCGCGGGGCCGGCTCGGCGCCGGCGGGGGCGCCCCGCGCAAGCGCGCCTCGCTCGCCGACGACCTTCTCCCGCCGGACGCCTTCCCGCGCCTGCCGCCGGCCCCGCCGCCGCGCCCGAGCGCGAGCGCGGCGGCCCGCGGCTCGCCGTCCCCGCTCGGCGAGGGCCGGCGGCGCTCGCCGGCGCTGGAGCGGCTGCTGGCGGCGGCGGGAGCCCCGACCTGCTCGCCCCGGGGGAGTCCCTGCTGGAGGACAGGAGCATCTGGCAGGCCGGCTCGCACCTCGTCGCCGAGGGCGCCTCCCGCCGCCCCCTCGCCGCCTCCTCCTCCGAGCCCGTCCTCCTCCGCCGCGGCGCCGGTGCGCGCCGCCCCGCCCCCGCCCCCTCTCGCCGTGACGCCCGCGCGCAGGCGGCTTCGGGCTGGGGCAGCGGGCGCGGGCGCGTGGCCGGGCTCCGGCGAGGGCAGCAGCGGGGCCGGGGGCCCGGGGCGGCGCAGGCGGTGGAGGTGTACCAGGCGGCGTCGCAGGGCCCGCGGCTCGCCCCGCTGCTCCACAGGCCCGACCTGCCCCGCGTCCCCAAGGAGGCCTACGCCCCCGGGCAGCGGGCGCGCCCCAACGCCCCGCCCTCGGGCAAGACCCCCGCCTTCCAGGACCCCGTGCGCCGCCCCGCCCACCCCGCCCCCGGCCCCGCGCCCCGTGACGCCCCGCAGGAGAGTGGCGTGATGAAGGGCTGGGCCGGGGAGCGCCTCGCCGCTCTCTTCGCCTCCCGCGCCTCGGCCCCCGAGGCAGCGCCCGCTCCTGGGCCGGCGCCCCGCCCTGAGGCCCCGAAGCCGCCCGGCGCCGACGAGGAGCTGCTCCCGCCCTCGCGTTCCGACCAGGCCGCCGAGGGAAGAGCCGAAGCGGCGGCGGAGGCGCCTGCGGCGGGGCAGGCGGAGCCGCCTCCGCCGCCGGCGCCACCGCCGCCACCAGCGCCGAAGTCTGCGCTGAAGAAGAGCAAGTACGAGGCGGCGGAGGGCGGGGAAGCGGCGGCAGAGGCGGTCGCGCCGGCCGCCCCCGGCGACTTCTTCAGCAAGAAGCGCCGCCCGCCGCCCCCGGCCACCTCCTTTCGGCGGCCTGCAGCGCCGGAGGCTCCCGCGGCGCCGGCCGAGTCGCGGCCTGGGGCGCAGCCCGAGGGAAAGGTCCCGGCGCTGCCGCCCGAGGCACCGCCTCCCGCTGGCGCCGCGCTCCCCCCGGAGGGGGATCGTGCCCCGCCGCCCTCGCCGAAGCCGCCGGCGCGCTCGGCGCTCAAGGCGGCGCGGGCGCCCGTGGAGGAGTGGACGCCGGGCGAGCCGGCACAGGCGCCGCCGCCGGGAGACTTCTTCGGCAAGAAGCGCCGCCCGCCGCCCCCGAACTACTCCTTCTCCGCCCCGGAGCCCGCCCCGGCCCGCGAGCAGCCCGCCGTAGCCACGCAGCCCTCAGGGCTTCCCGGGCCCCCTACGCCCCTGGCAGAGCCAGCGCGCACTGCACGGCAGGAGGCTGCGGGAGAGCCCCCGTCTGCGCCACTTTCGTCCCCCGTGCCCCACGCAGACGCGGCGGGGCAGGGGGAGCCGCCTCCGCCGCCGGCGCCACCGCCGCCACCAGCGCCGAAGTCTGCCCTGAAGAAGAGCAAGTACGAGGCGGCGGAGGGCGGGGAAGCGGCGGCAGAGGCGGTCGCGCCGGCCGCCCCCGGCGACTTCTTCAGCAAGAAGCGCCGCCCGCCGCCCCCGGCCACCTCTTTCCGGGATCCGGCCTCGGCACAGGCCGCGTAGCGCTCGCCGACTTGCCCGTCCCGAATGCAGAACTGCGTCAAGCCGCAACGCCCAGCCTGTCCCGGAACGCACAGCCGCCGGCGGGTGCAGCACGCGCTCTAGTGGTGAACATGCGCGGTGACAGGGGGCGCCGGGAGGGGGGGGGGGGGGCGGAAGACAGGGGGGGGGGCGATGGTGGCTAGGGGAGCGGGGCCTGGAGGTCGCGGACGGGGTCGATGAGGGCGAGCTTGCCGTCGGCGAGGCGGAAGCAGGCGTCGGAGACCTCGAGGAGGTCCTTCGGGTCGTGCGTCACCACCTGCGCCGCCCGTCGCCCCCGACCCCCCCCCCCCCCCCCCCCCCCGCCCGCAACGCCGCCCCGCACCAGGATGCTCCACTCCTTCTTCAGCTCCAGCAGCAGCCGTCGCAGCTGCTCCCGCATGCTCCAATCTGGAGCCCCCGTCAGCGTCACGCTGCACGGGGGGCGCGCGCGCGCCATGTACGCACCCAGGCCCGCTGTCGGCTCTGTGGGGCGGCGGAAGGGGCGGTCTGGTGAGGGGCGGCGGAAGGGGCGCGGGGCCGTGGCGAACCGTCGAGGAGGAGGAGGTAGGGGCGGCGTAGGAGTTGGACGGCGACGGCGAGGCGCCGCTGCTGCCCGCCGCTCAGCGACTGCGGCGCCTGGTTCCACGGGATCTCCCCAAGGCCGACGGACGTCAGCGCTGCCTGGCATTGCTCCTGCGCCGGCTCGCCGGGCCGCTGCGCGGGGCGGGCGGGGGGCGGCGCACCGGAGTGTACTCGGGGTGCCCGAAGCGGAGCTCCTCCTGGACGGTGCCCTCGAGGAAGTGCCGCTCGGGGAACTGGAAGACCAGCCCCGTCCGCTCCGCCAGGTCCTGCGACTTCAGCGCCTTCCCGTCCCTGGAGCACGCACCCTCACCTCGGCGCGCACGGGCGGCGCCACGCAACGCGCACCCGCCGACGATCTCCCCGCCCGTGCGATCGGACTGGCCAGCGAGGATCTCGAGAAGCGTCTGCACGGCCGTATCATGCACATCCACAGCATCATGCGCGCGGCGCACCGTTTTGCCAGAGCCAGACTCGCCGACAATCAAGCCGAGCCAGCTCGGAGGCAGCGCGAGGTCCACGCTACTCAGAATCGGCTGAACGGATGCGCTGGGATGATACGACACGCCCTTGAGCTCAATCACGGGTGTAGGCTTTGCATCGCCGGCAGCGCTGCAGAATACCCGCACGGCGCCAGTAAGCGGACCGCTCGCGGGCTCCCATTTCCTCGCTCCCCGCAAGGAAACTCCGCTGAGTTCGCGGCCTGCCGCGGCACAGTGTGAGCAGCGGGCCGGGGCCGTTCGGGCTGGCGCTCACATCCGAGCTGCGCGGACGAAGAGCGCTGCGCCGTAATCGGCCCTACTGCATTCGAACGTGCCGTGGAAAGCACCGGCGCGACGAACAGCATGGTGCCGCGGCCGAACGTCGAACTGAAAGAAAGACAGGGAGGGGGGAAGAACGAGGGGGGAAGAGTTCGAGTCCGCTCACTTCGATCGATATCGCCGAGTCGGTGTTCGCGCCGGCGCCGGCATCGCGATCGATATGGCGACGATATCGATCATCCGATGATCGGATCGCGCGCAAGGCCCCGGGCCGGCCGCGGGCCTGGGCTGCACTGCCAGGCTGCGGCAGCTAAGGCCCGGCCCTGCAAGTCATGGCCAGTGCACTGCGGCACGTGCCAGGCTGCCGGCGCCAGGCTGGCCGCTGCAGCTCATGATCAGCGCGCGCGCGGCCCGGCGGCACGTACGCATGCACCGGCAGATCTTGAGATTGCCAAGTTGAAAATTCATTCATGCCATGATGATTCGATTTCTGCCCGGCGGCCCAAGCCTTATGAAGCCTTGCAATTGAAGCTGCCTGCAGCTCAGCGGCTGCCGCAGTGCAGCTCAGCGGCTAGCGCTGACTGCAGACCCCGCGCCGGGCCCGCGGCCGTGCCGCGGCGCCGCGCCGGACCCGGGAATACTAGTACTGCAGGATTGCTTTTTTGTTTTTGGGGAAGGGTAAAACACTTCCCCTGTCCCTCTCCTTTGCAATTGGGCCCAACCCTAGCCTAGGCCTACCCCAAATCGCGTTTCCCCGACCTCCTCAAAACCCGGGCCGCGCGGTACACCCTGAAAGCCCATCTCCAGGGGACCCCGAAACCGTGTCTCCCGGTCCCGTCCGACCAAAGGGTGATCCAGGAACAGGCACCAACACCCGGGACAAAAATGGGTCTAGCGACGCACATGGAGCAGATATACGGGCCAGACCAGTTCGAGGTCAATGCTTGCATCATGCTTGACATGCGTTCTGCAGAAACGAGGCCGGGCACGAGCGCGGTCGCGTGGGAGGACGCCGCGCGCGCTAGCCAATCACATTGGAGAGTGCGAACTTACCCTGCAAAAGTCTTTTTACGGTCCCCCCCAGCCGCTTTCTTCCCCGGGCGCCGGCGCTGTAGCTCGGCTCGGCTCAAAAATGGTTACGCCTCTCGCGCGCGCGGCAGCTTGCTGTGGCTCAGCGGCTAGCCGCGCCAGCCGCGCACGCTTCACCCGCGCCAACCGCGCACGCCCCGACGCATGCGCAATTGCACAAGCCGGCCGCAAGCCGGCCGCACTTGGCCGGCTATGCCACTTGCAACAAGCCGACGCCCGCGCGGCGCGCGCGCCGTGCGACGCAGAGCCCCCGCGCGCGCGCGATGCGCATGCTTGCTGCAGCCGCTGATCATGAGCTGGCCCGCTGCGCAAGCGCCCTTACGGACCCTCCGGTCGCTTTCTGAGCGGAGCGTGAGCTTGAGCAGCGTCCCCGCGCCCGCGCCCAGATCGCGCGGAGGCCTAGGCCAGCCCCTAGGCCTAGGCCTAGGCGCCGCGCGCCTCCGCGCCATGCTGTGACGCACCCGCAGCACATGCACACTCGTGCACCCGCCACGTCTCACGCGCGCGGGGAATGCGCAGGAGCTCGAGCACGTCCACACAAGGTTCAATTTCGAGCCATCCCCCGGCCCGCCCCCGGGGCCCGCGCCCTATATAGCTAGGCCCTGAGGCCTACCTACCTCTTAGAGGACAGCTCGCCTCGATCCGATGATCGCGAGGACAGCTCGCCTGGCATGGCCAGCCTCGGAGCCGGCCCGGCGGCTCGCCCGCCCACGTGCACCGCGCGCCTTCTTAAGCTTAAGCTTATGCTTAAGTCCCTGCTCTCTGCATCTAGATCTTCGGATACGCCGCGGTTACATGCCCTTCCCCGGACCCAACTGACGCGCGCGGCAAGTAAGTGGCCCTTTATTTTAAAAAGCCGATGTTTTAAATTGCCGTATATTGCCGAGACGCCGAATTCCGAAGTTCGGCAATTTAGAGCCGCGGCAATTTTCAGGGGGCGGAACGTTAACGGCCGCTTTTGTATGGCGCCATATGCATAGATCTAGAAGAAATTCAGAGTTTCGGCAATTTATCGCCACGGAAATTCCGGTTTTGGTCGAATTCAGCAATTGAACTACGCGGCAATTTAAGCATTCCTACAGTAGGTCAGCTGCAGTGGCGCCACGCCGGCGCGCGTGTGCCACGGTGGGGCCATATATGTCTATGGGCGGGGCCGGGAGCCTCGGAGCGTGGAGACGAAAAGAATTAATTTAGGAAGTTTCACATTAAAATTACAAGGACGCAAAAGTACACACTGTGACCACGCACAGCTCTACTTGACACTGCAATTACCTGCTGGATCTCATAGGCTAGAGCTAAGCACTGATCCCAAGAAAGAGGCGGCCGGATCATCGGATGGGGCGTGGGGCCTAGATAAACTCTGGGAAATACACTGTGGACGCGGGGGGGCGAGGGAGTACGGGGCGTTTAGGAGAGGCCGACGATCTTGCCATCGTTATCGAAGTCGATGTCGATGTTGTAGTAGGCGGGGAGAGTGGGCAGGCCGGGGATGGTGGGCATCTGCGGGGGCGGGGGTGAGGCGCGCGCAGGGCGGGGCCGGGGACAGGAGGGGCGGGCGCACGGCGCCGCAGATGGGGAAGAGGAAGCCGGCGCCGACGGAGCCGCGGACGTCGTCGATGGGGATGATGTGGCCGGTGGGGGCCCCCTTGAGGTTGGGGTCGGTGGAGAAGGAGTACTGGGTCTTGGCCATGCAGATGGGGAGGTGGGCGAAGCCGAGGCGCGTGTACCGCTCGATCTTCTTCTCGGCCTCCTCCGAGTAGGTCACGCCGCCAGCGCCGTACATCTCCCGGCAGATCGTCTCGATCTTCTCCTTGATGCCCATCTCCGACGGGTACAGGAACTTGAAGTCCTTGGGGCTCTCGCAGGCCTTGACGACGGACTCCGCGAGGGTCTTCGCGCCAGCGCCGCCCTGGCCGAAGTGGTCGCTCATCACCGCGTCGTACGCGCCGGCCTCCTTCGCCAGCTTCGTGAGGAGCTCGATCTGCGGAGCAGGCGTCGGCGCGGGACGTGGAGGGAGCTGCGGGGGGCGGGGCGGGGCGGGGGCACCTCGGCGGGGGTGTCGGTGGCGAAGCGGTTGATGGCGACGACGCAGGGGACGCCGTACTTCTTGACGTTCTGGATGTGCCGCTCGAGGTTGCAGAAGCCCTTGCGCAGCAGCTCGAGGTTCTCCTCCTTGTACTCGACGGCGAGCGGGGCGCCGGGCTTGACGGCGGGGCCGCCGCCGTGCATCTTGAGGGCGCGGATGGTTGCGACGACGACGACGGCCGAGGGCTGGAGGCCCGAGTAGCGGCACTTGATGTTGAAGAACTTCTCCATGCCGATGTCGGCGCCGAAGCCGGCCTCGGTGACGACGTAGTCGGCGAGCTTGAGGCCGATCTTGTCGGCGATGATCGAGGAGTTGCCGGTGGCGATGTTGGCGAAGGGGCCGGCGTGGACGAGCACGGGGGTCTCCTCGAGGGTCTGCATGAGGGTCGGCTGGATGGCGTCCTTCATGAGGACCGTCAGGGCGCCGCCGATGCCGAAGTCGTCGGCAGTCACGGGCTCGCCCGAGCGGCTCGTGCCGATGACCATCGCGCCGAGGCGCTCGCGCATGTCCCGGAGGTCCGTGGTGAGGGCGAGCACGGCCATGATCTCCGACGCCACCGAGATGTCGAAGCCCGTCTGGCGCGTGAAGCCCTTCTCAGCCTTGCCCTGGCCGACCGTGACGGTGCGGATGAAGCGGTCGTTGATGTCGACGACGCGGCGCCAGGTGATCGTGTCGGGGTCGATGTCGAGCCGCACGAACTTGGTGATCTCCTCCGGCGTCAGGTCGTTCGGGTTCGTCTTGTTGACGCCGATGTTCTTCAGCCGCCGCATCATCGACGGCTTGAACTTTCGGCTCCCTGCGCACCGCGCGCGTCAGGACGACGCCCGGGTGATCCGTGGGGGGGCGCGCGGGGCTGCACGGACCGTCCTTGGCAGCGGGGACGAGGCGGTTCCAGAGCTGCTCGTCGGTCTGCGTCGCCTCGTGGAACATGCGGGTGTCGATGGCCGCCGCCATGAGGCTGCGAGACGCGTCAGGCGGCGTGCGCACTGGCGCCGGCGCCGGCTCGCGCGGCGGGCGGACTTGTTGGCGGCGGTGATGGCGTGGATGTCGCCCGTCATGTGCAGGTTGAACTCCTCCATCGGGATCACCTGCGAGTAGCCGCCGCCGGCCGCACCGCCCTTGATGCCGAACTGGCCGCGGAGTCAGGCCGGACCAAAATGGCACGGCTCGCCCACGGAAGCGCACCGTCGGGCCCTGGCTAGGCTGGCGAATGCAAGTGAAGACGGTCTTGCCGAGGTGGGCGCCGAGGGCCTGGCACAGGCCGATGGTGGTGGTGCTCTTGCCTGCGGTGGCCTGTGAGATCGACGCTGGCGCGGCAGCGAGAGGAGACGGACGTACCCTCGCCAAGGGGAGTGGGGGAGATGCCGGCGACGACGATGTAGTTGCCATCGGGCCGGTCCTTGAGGCGGTCCAGCACGCTCAGGTTGATCTTAGCCTTATACTTCCCGTACCTGCCGGCCCGCTGAGCGAGGGGCTCGGGAGGGTGAAGGACAGCGGCACGCGCACGGCTCGACCTCATCCTCGAGGAGGCCAGCGCGCTCCGCAATCTTCACGATCGGGACGGGCTTGGTTGACTGCTCGGGCGTGAGTGATCGTCGGGACGGGCTTGGTCGACGCAGGCCTGGCCCGTACCTGAGCAATTTCGATGTCCGAGGGAACTGGCGCACGTGAAGTGCGACGTCAGCGGAAGGCCGCGCGCTCGAAGACGCGTCGCCGCGCGCATACCTGGAGACTTGATGTTGAGCTTCGATGCGCTGCGGAAAGACGCCTACGTCAGGACGGTTGCATTTGCGAAGCCGTACGGCGGACGGGGCGCGTACGCGGACTGGGCGCCGGCCGGCGCCTGCGCGACAATCTCAAACGACGCAGGGCTGGACTCAGTCGACATGTTGAAGACGAGCTCATGTGCGAACGCGCCGATCTGCTCGCGGCGACACTTGAGCGCGAGTGCGCGCGCGCGCCCGGAAGCGCCGGTGAACGGCCGCGCACCTGCTTCCGGCCGAGGAAGACAGAGTTGGCGAGGGCAGCCGGCTGGCGGCCGAACGCAGCGCGGCGCGCCGGGCGGGCGCCGGACTCCGCGCGCACGGCTGCCGTCTGGACACGCGCGGCGGCAGTGTTGCTGATGCCGGCGCCCGAGCGAGGGCCGACGACGGAGAGGGTCACGAACGCCATGGCTGAGCCTAAAACGCCTCGCCGCGTCTGTGTGGGCCTCGCCGAACTGAGCCTAAGTCGGCCGGTGGAATAATGAAAGGGGGGTAGAGGTGGCTGCCTCATAACGAGGGTAGTAAGTCCGCCGCCGAGACTCCGGGAGCTCGCCCCCTTCACCGCGGTCTCACTCTCGCAAGAAGAACCTCGCTCCGTTCGCAAGCGGTGTGGCCATAGGCCGAGGGCGTTCTTGGTTCGTAAGCTCGCCGTACCCCCCTCTCTACAGGGCTTTATACCCCCGTTCACGGCTTGTTCGTCGGCCGCGCTTCGAATTCGGCACTCCCACAGTCAGAAGCAATGGCGGGCATCTGGGCAAAGTACATGAACATGCTGGAGACGAAGCCGCTCCTGACGAAGACCCTTACGTCGACCGTCGGCTTCTTCCTCGGCGATGTCATCGCCCAGTCCCCCGACATGATGTGCGACGGCCCTGAATCGCCTGATGGCCGCGTTTCCTGAGCCCCGGCCGCGCAGGAATGGCAAGGCCTACGACCCGGGTCCGTGGCGGCTGCGCGCGAATCTCGCGGCCCGCCGTGGGCGGGCGGCCGGCTGATTCTGCGAGGCGCAGCACGCACTGCCAAGCTCATGGCCTTCGGCGCGACCATCCACGGCCCCGTCGGCCACTACTGGTGCGCCGTCTGTGAAGCGTTACCCGCGGCGGATGGGCCGCCCTTCGACCGGGCGCGTCTCTTGCCGCAGGTACGGTCTTGTGGACAAGCTCATCTTCCCGAAGACGCCGACGGCGACTATCGCCGTCGCCACCAAGGTCGCTTTCGACCAGGTGTTCTGGGCGCCCATCTTCACGTCCATCTTGTGAGCGACCCCGCCCTGCCCATCTCGGCCACGCGCGCTGATGAATCTATGCTAGCTTCGGCTTCATGGAGACGATCAACGGCCGCGCCGACAACGTTATCCCCACCATCGAGCAGAAGCTGTGGCCTACGCTCCTGGCTAACTGGAAGCTCTGGCCCGCGGCGCACGTGATCAACTTCAAGTTCATTCCGTCGAACCAGCGCGTGCTCTACATCAACGTCGTCAGCGTTGGCTGGAATACCTTCCTGTCGACCATGAACGCGGCGCCCGCCGAGAAAAAGGAGTAATGGGCGATGGCGACCAGCTCCCAGCTCTCGCCTAGTGCTAGCGACGGCTAGTGCGGGAGGGCTGCGTGTACGTGAGGGCTGACCTCGCTGGCAGTCTTGAGGCGTTGTAATTCTATGCGCTGAGCTCTATAGCTATCAGCTTTCCTTTCAGTAGTCACTGAGTAGATCTGCAGTTTTCCTGTTGAACAGCTTGAACCAATGCAGTTTATGCGTGTTTGTGCGCATACCCTCGACTCGTCGACGAACCGAGTCACCTCCGCATTTGGACACGTACTAAAACGCAGGTCCGGGCTACAAGTGTGGGAATGTACACTGCGGCCGCCGCGGCCGCGGGCCCAGCCCACCAGCGAACTGGCCGGCCGGGCCCTGCGAGGCCCCCTAAGGAGAGTAATGCGCCTCCCCGCGGACACTCTAGCTAGCTACGTATACATAGCTACATGTGCCCGCATGCACGGCGTGGTGCTGCATCGCGTCTTTGTGGCGGCGGGTGTCGTCTCGGCGCGGTGGCGGGAGCCCCTACAGGCCCTGTAGGGGGCCCGACATGGAGTCAGCCTGCGCCGGGGGGCGAAAAAGGCGGTCAGATCGAAATCGAAAGGTCTTGAGATCCAAATGAAATCAAACGGGGGCGCACTCGATCGACGAGCCTCCCACCCAGAGGAGCGCCTGCGCGGGCGGAGGATGGTCAGCCGCTGAGCCGCCGAGCAGATCGACGCTCCAGAGCACCTGCGCGCGCAGTGCGCACCTGGGGCGCGTCTTGGGCGGGAGCCCCTACAGGCCCTGTGGGGGGCCCGACATGGAGTCAGCCTGCCGCAGTGCGCCGGAGGGCAAAAAAGGGGGCGAAAAAGCCTTGGTTTCAAAGGGAGCGGGCCGGGGGCGCACTCGATCGACGTGCCTCCCGCCAAAGGCGAGCGCCTGCGCGCCGAAGGGCGCGCGCAACGTACGATGCATCAGAGGACCATCGAAAATATCGCGGGTTGGGCGCCCGGGCGCGGCGCGCCGGCGCCGCGAACCCGGTGTGCCCTCTGCCTCGGTGTGCCCTGATAGAGGACGCCCTCTGGATCTCACCCCCAGCACCCCCGCTGGATCTGCGATTATAATTACGATTAGGGCGTCTTTAAATTTGGATCTGCACGTTACGATGAGGGCGTCATTGGATCTGCACGTTACGATTACGATTAGCTATAGGGCGTCTTTGGATCTGCGATCATCGGATTACGATGAGGGCGTCCGACGGTCGACATCTCATGATCAGTCTTTGGATCTGCGCGTTACGATAACGATTACGATTATGATTATACGACGAATGCACGAATTAGAGTTTGGCACTAAAAACTGGGATCAACGTACTAATAATATTAATCGTACTAAGTTACACGTACTGTCAACGTCCGGCTGGCCGGGCCGAGCGTGAGCTCGGTGGGCTGCCGCAGTGCAGCTGGGCCCGCGGCCGCGGCGGCCACAGTGTACATGTACATTCCCACACTTGTAGCGCTAGCCCGGACGTCGACCTGCGTTTTTAGTACGTGTCCAAATGCTGGGATATCGATCAAACTCTGCACATGCGCCCGCGGCCTCTTGCTTTCCGAAGTTAACGTTCAGCTGCCGCAGGCCCTGAGGCGCCGGCAGCTTGCGGAATTCGAATCCGGAGCTCCTTGCATTTGCAATTTCAATTGCATGACTCAGTGAGACGGGGACATGAGGCTCCTCGCCCATCTTCAGCTCTCTTGTGCGGCCGCGACTTGCGAGCCTCGCTGGAGCTTTTATAATTATTGCAGCGTGAGGCGGGCTGCAGGCCCGGCCGCGGGGCCCGGCCCAGCCAGCCCCCTCGAGCTCGAGCTCAGCTGCAGCCCACGTTTGAGCTCGCGATCGGCCGGCGGCAGCTCAGCCCGCCGAAGCTCGCAATCGGCAGCGCTAGCCTGGCATGGGGGCCGTCGGCCGCGCATGCACGCAATATGCATGCGCGCGCATATGCATGCAACGTTTAACATTGCAATTGCAGTTCACAAGCATATGCATACCCCTCCCGGGGGTGCGGCCTCGGCGGGCCGGGCCGGGGGTACGGTCAGTCGAGGGTTCTCGAAGAATTTGGTGCGTCTTTGCTCTCCCGACTCGGCGACGGCAGCCAGGGCGCGTTCGTTAAGACCACGTCCGCTGCATTCTCCGCTGCAGTCTCGACGTTTTCGGCGCTGCTCTGCGCTGGAAGAGCCAAATGGCGGATGACGTCCTCGTGCTGACTCCGCGCGTCCTCGGCGCAGACATATCTCCAAAATGGTCGTGAAGATCGGCATCAACGGTTTCGGTGCGCGTCACCCGCGTTACGGCCCATTTTTGTGACTCACATTCTGGTCAGGGCGCATCGGCCGCATCGTCGCCCGCGTTGCGGCGAAGCGCGCCAGCGAGGTCCAGATCGTCGCGGTAAATATTTCGCACTTGTCGCCCTGCTCGCGATTCGAAATCTCTTCGCAGATCAACGACCCGTTCATCGATGGCAAGTACATGGTCTACCAGGTACGCGGGCGGCGTATGTCGCGTAATTTCGAGTCATTCAAGCCGCGACGCAGTTCAAGTACGACTCGACGCACGGCGTCTACCCGGGCAGCGTCGAGTTCAAGGTGAGATGCTGACGGCACTCCCGGCAGCTGGTCCTCGTGCCGATGTCTGTCCGCCAGAACGACAAGCTCGTGATTGACAACATGGAGATCGCGGTGTACCAGAAGAAGGCCCCCGAGGAGGTCGGCGTCCGTGCTCTCGTCGCGCCGTCCAGCCCTCACGTGTTGTTGTCGGTGCAGATCCCCTGGGGCTCGCACGGCACTGACATCGTCGTCGAGTCGACTGGCGTTTTCCTGTCGAAGGAGCAGGCCCAGGCGCACATCAAGGGCGGCGCGAAGAAGGTTGTCATCACTGCCCCGTCACCCGGTTCGTGAACGTCTGGTGCTCGTGCTGCGCCGCATGTCCTCACGCGCTCTTCAAAGACGCACCGATGTACGTGATGGGCGTGAACCACACCGAGTACAAGAAGGAGGACATCGTGTCGAACGCTTCGTGCACCACCAACTGCCTGGCCCCTCTCGCGAAGGCCATCCATGACAAGTTCGGCATCAAGGAGGGTGCGAACGAATCCCCTGCGACTGCTCGAGAAACCGCTGATGCCTTCACAGGTCTCATGACGACCGTTCACGCGACCACTGCCACCCAGAAGACCGTCGATGGCCCGTCCCACAAGGACTGGCGCGGGGGCCGTGCTGCGGCGGGCAACATCATTCCGTCCAGCACTGGTGCTGCTAAGGCCGTGGGCAAGGTCCTTCCCGCCCTGAACGGCAAGCTCACGGGCATGGCCTTCCGCGTTCCCACTTTGAACGTCTCCGTCGTCGACCTCACGTGCGTTCTGGAGAAGTCCGCGACGTACGACGAGATCAAGGCTGCCGTGAAGGAGGCCGCGAACGGCTCGATGAAGGGCTTCCTTGCCTACACCGAGGACGTGCGCGTCTGCTTGAATGTTCCGTTGCTGTTTTTTGCATCCCGTGACACCCGAACAGGAGATTGTGTCGTCTGACGTCAACGGCAACACGGCCTCCTCCATTTTCGACGCCAAGGCTGGCATCTCGCTCAACGACCACTTCGTCAAGCTTGTGTCCTGGTCCGCTGACAACTCTGAACTCCATATGCAGCGTCGCGTTCGCTCATCGTTTGTGACAGGTACGACAACGAGTACGGCTACTCGTGCCGTGTTGTGGACCTGCTCCTCCACATCTCGAAGGCGTAAGCTTCGCCATGTGTCTGGATGGCATTAGTAGTGGGCGAGGTTAGACAGTAATTTCCTTTCATGTCTTTCTCTCATCTTTCCACAAATGCAAGCAATCCAACATTTGAACAGTGATGTGCAGTGCGGAAGTTCGACCCAGGCCTTCGGACAGACGGGGACGGGGTGAATTCAAGGAAGGGACTGTACATGTGTGCTCAATAGAACGCCTGCGACAACGCGTACGCACCTCGCAATCTTGCGGGCACCTGCAGCTGTAGCCAGGCCCAGCCCACTGGGCCACTAGCCTGCGCTCAGCGGCTGGTGGGCTGTGCGCATGCCTGCGGCAGCAGCGCTACAGTGTATATGTATATACATATACGTACATCCCACACGTACACTTGTAGCTGGGACGTTTCGAATTCAGTTTAGTTCGCATACAAATGCCCGGTCAACTACACAGAGAGCTTTTCAAGCAGCAGCTTGATTTCCTCTTCGATACTACGTTTCTGTTTTATCTTATCCCGCTGATCGTCATTCAGTGTGGAGGGATCCTTCGTCTCGAGCTCTTCGATTTGTCGAAGCTGTATTTTTCGCCATAGTCACGGGAGAGTCATGGGAAGGCCGCAAGCATGCAAGGGCATCACGGACCTTCTTCTGGAGATTTTTGGCCTTCTTGTTCGGATCTTGCTCGCTTTCCTCAGTTGCAGGAGCCTGTGGGGCGGTTGCAGCCTCTGCAAAGGTCCAGAGGACAAGGCTTGGACTTGAGGTACCTGAGGCTTCGAGGAAGCTGGTGGCGCGGAACTCTTAGCGCCGCTGGGCGCCGAGCCTGAGGCCGGCGATTTCTCCTCCTTCCCCTTTTCCTTTTTCTCGGCCTTCTGCACGCCTTGCGCTCGTCTGGAGAAACTCATGGGGTGTGCGAGAGGCGCGCGCGCACTGGTTTTGGTTTCGGCTTCTCGTCGGGGACATAGCCAGGGGGGAGGTCGCTCTGCGCTTCACGCCAAACCTTGCCCCTGCTCTCTGCGCCACGGCTCTTCGAATCGGCATTCGGCAATCGACGGTTAATGGCGCCTCGTCGCACCGAATACAGGTTGCTCGTCCGGCGGCACGTAGCTGCGAACGGTAAACTCAGCTGCGATCAAGCCGAGCGGGTGGACGTCGAGCACCCCGCGCGCACTCGGCGCTCTTTCCTCCAGGTTCCGTCCGGTCTGCGCGTCGCTGCGACGTGGTTTACACGAAAACAAAAAAAAAAGGTCTGCGGCGGCAATGCGCGTACCGGGCAGGGTTATGAAGCCATCCGCATCGGCCTTCGCTCCCTCCGGCACCGCCGGCGCTGCTGGCGCGGGTCGGCTCATGGCCTGTTGCCCAGTACCCCAAAGTCGGCGGGAGCAAGCCAGTCAGGGGTATAGAAAAACAGGTTGGCAGTTCCTGCGCCGCGGTCCACCCCACCACCGGCGCGAGATGCGAGCCGCATAGAGCGACGCGGCGATTGCGAAATCCCGTCCTTGCGCCGCCTGTCGCTGACTTCGTCTCGCTCACGATTCCCTCGCTGCCTCTGCGCAGACACAATGTGAGCCCCCTCCCGCAGGTCGCCATCGTCTCGATGTAGTTACTGATGCACAGGATCGTCGCAGGGGTCGCCGGCCAGCACGCTGCTACAGGTTCCAGCGGTGCGCCGAACGCCGAGCCGCCACCGCCCCCGCTTGCCTGATTCAATCGTGATGGGTTGCAGCGGCAAGCCGTATATTAAGAGCCGCTTCTGCCGTGGTGTGCCCGACGCGAAGATCCGTATCTATGATGTCGGCCGCAAGAAGGCGAGCGTGGACGAGTTCCCGTACTGCGCCCACCTTGTCTCCATGGAGAAGGAGCATCTTTCCAGCGAGGCCCTCGAGGCCGCGCGTATCGCGTGCAACAAGTACATGGTGAAGTTCGCCGGCAAGGACAACTTCCACCTCCGTGTCCGCGTGCACCCGTGGCACGTTCTGCGCATCAACAAGATGCTTTCGTGCGCCGGAGCCGATCGTCTCCAGACCGGCATGCGTGGCGCCTTCGGCAAGCCCGTCGGCACCTGCGCCCGTGTTTCCATCGGCCAGGTCATCCTGTCCATCCGCAGCAAGGACAACTTGGCCGCGCACGTTGTGGAGTCCCTCCGCCGTGCCAAGTACAAGTTCCCTGGCCGCCAGAAGGTCGTCGTTAGCAAGAAGTGGTGCGTCTCGCGGGCACCCTCGCGGGGTCTTCATATTGAATCCTCTTCCCCAGGGGCTTCACCCCGTACGAGCGCGAGAAGTACCAGGAGCTCAAGGGCGCTGGCCGCCTGAAGCCCGATGGCGCTTACGTGCGTTCTCCAGCTGACTCGCATCCTGTACATATGCTTCTAGCCTCTTAATCTTTGTGAGCAGGTCCAGATCGACACCCACCACGGCCCTCTCCCGACTCTGTAAAAAGAGTCTGAGCGGCCGTTTGGCCTGCCTGTAGCAAGCATGTGGCCTTGGCTATCTTAACACCCCTCGTTTTCTTGATCATCGGGATGCGCATGCGCTCATCGGGATGCGCATGCGCTCATCAGGATGCGCATTCACTCACGGTGTGCCTGCAACTAGGGGGGGGGGGGTGTCTAGGCAGGGGGGCATAGGGGCTCCCGCCACCGCCCCGAGACAACCCCCGTCGCCACAAGACGCGATGCAGCACCACGCCGTGCATGCGGGCACATGTAGCTATTTAGTTAGCTAGAGTGTCCGTGGGGAGGCGCATTACTCTCCTTAGCTGCAGCTGGCCGGGCCGGGTCGTCGTCGACGTCTCGGGCCGGGGCGGTGGATCCCGGAGCTCGATCGCGAGTCCGGGTCCCGGAGTCCGGCCGAAAAGGCCCTGAGGGGCGAAAAGGGGTCAGATCGTGTCCAGATCTAGAGAGAGAGCAAGTAAAAGACACGCAAAATTAAATTCGTATATGGGGCCGGGAGGAGGGTACGGGTGGCTGGGGAGGACAACGTAGCTACAGCGCGAGCACATCAAGGAGCACATCGTATTGCACCGCATTGCACTGATTGACAGTTCGAGTAGAGTTACACCGCGCCGCCATGAGCTGAAGTGAACATCGAAAGCAGCGGTCGCTGTGCAATGAAAGGGTCGCTCGCAGACAGGTACGTGCCTGCTGCATACGCTTCCGATGCAGGCCTTAGGAATCCGCGCAGCTACCCGAATCGGTTTCCGGCCGTGCTGCCGCCAGAGATCTTCAACACGCTCGCGTACTACGAACTGGTGCGCTCGGCTGCGACTGACGGCAGCGCGGCGCGCTGCTGATGCTAGTTGGTGCAGGTCGTGCGTGTTCAGAAGGGCTCCAAAGGTTCGACGTTCTGAGCCGAGCTCGAGGTTGCCGATTCGCGTACGTGGCTGACGCGGGTGTAGCGTTCACGTATATTTGCCTCGGGGAGCGGCACATTTGCCTTGTTGACCGTGGTGCCAAGAAGTCGTTCCCTCCGATCAAGTTTTCCCTCATCGAGAAAGTGGAAAAGCGAGAGGACCGCCCGGGCTTCCTTGAGGATCAGCTCTCGCTAAGAAGCTTGCACTTCATCATCAGCTACCGCTCTTCTCGCTCCCTTGAGCAGCCTGGTTTGCAGTGTCGACCACATCACGATTGCTTCAATTCACATGGAATCGCAGATTCATCTATCGACGTGTATACATTTCAGGACGGCTCAAAACTGCATTTTTACCTGTTTCGATTGTGGATGGGGGCTAGAATGGTGCGTTGGTGCGAGTCATAGGCTTGCGCCTCGACCAATAATGGGTGCAGCGCCTGATACCACGAGCGGGATCGACCGAGTTGCTGCCGTCACCTCGCCTTAATTCTGGGCTCGCAAGGTGCGTAGAAGGCATGCCTGAATCGACTTGTCCTGACAGATGGCTTTCCAGCCTGAGTGCCAGCGAGGTTCAGCAGCTTCAGTCGACGTTTGAGGACATGCAAACGGAGATATTAAGCTGTCAGGAGATGGAGGACCGCCTGCATGTGCTTGACGAGCTCGCATACGCCCTTCAAACAAACCAGCGAGTGCAAAAGCTTTTCTATGAGGTGGAGTGCTATCCTGTGATCCCATGTGCTGCTCCTCTCGGTTACTTAGTGGCACGCAGAGAGGAGAATCGCTCTGGAAGCTTCTATTGGATCAGCTGCGGAGGTACTCTGATGCGCCAGGACAAGATACCAAACCGAACTCCAAGTATTCACGCGAGGATGAGCTGGAGTGAACTCCTCCCCGTGGCACTGTGTCTGACACGTTCTGACATATTTTGCAGATTCTTGATGGTGCTTTTAGAGTGTTTATTTTTTGTGTTATGTGACAGCGAGGGCATCGAGGAAAGGGCGCTTGTCCTCTCCTACACAAGGTCTGCTGGCTCTGGCAGCCTCCTGACTCTCGCTTGCCTCACGTTCCCTTCAGACCATACAGCGTTCAAGATGCTGTCACGGCACTCGTCGCCCTCTGTCCACATGTCTCCCCCGTTGAAGGACACTCGGCAAGGTTAAAAGATGTGAATGACATGGCCGTTGCTGTTCTTGTGCAGCTGGAGAGTGTTGCAGAACAGGTGCATTTCTGCATGATAATGATCCTTTTTCCTCAAAACGATGATTTCTTAGGCTTCGTTGATGGAGGGCACACCGCAATACAGCATTTCACATCTGGTCCAACAAATTTCAAGCACAAGTAATTTCGCAGAGAAGCAGGCTCCTGCTCTGGTGAAACGATTGACAGACTTGATTCACCACAGTCAAGGAAACACGATCAAAACAGTGAATGTATGATTTGATCGCCTTCCAAACACGCTATGAGTCACGAGTACGCCTGATCAGGTATATGAGCACGCGAAGCTGCTCCATATGCTGGTTAGCCGAAGCACAACACTCAGGCACAGGTTGATGTCAGAAACGAGTGAGGAGCTCCGATATTTCCTTGCAGATGCCCGATTTCTCCGCAGCTTGGACTCTTCCGAGTTTTTCTCAAACCGTTCCCTAGAATTGATACAGGAGATTGTTGAGCACTTGTCAGACGCTGCAGGGTAATCTAATTCTCGTTATAGCGTGGCAACATGCGTTCAGTGTAGACAGAGCTAGCTAGCTGTGTACTACGCCTGTCTGGGCTACACATAGGTTGGTGCGGCCCTCGCCGTTGCCGGCCCGGCCGTTCCCCCCCGAGGCCCGTAAGGGGAGCTCGAGTAACGCTCCACCTCTGCACAGCCTAAGCCGCGCACGTGTCGTGTGCAGCATCGCGTCGTCGTTCTTGGGCGGTGGGAGTTCCTGCAGGCCCGGCGGGGCCGGGACCCGTCGGTAGCCTGCGGGGTCGATGCGGCGCACGCGCGGAGGGGGGTCAGATCGAAATTGAAGCGCCCTGAAATGCAGAGAGGCATGCCGCCGACGCTATGGCGAGCGTATCCGCGCGTAGCGATATTCAGTTTAAGAGACGCGTCCGGATCCACCGCCCGGTACGAGGCGCAACAAAGCGTCAGTGCAGGTGCGTGAGACGTTCTGAATCTCTGAACAGTAACTCGACAAAGCCATCGCCAAGCTGGAGGGCATGAAATCGCTGGCCGATCAAAAGCAGCATGTCAAACACCACACACTGGCCAGTACTAGTCACTGAGTGGGCTGGGCCCTGTGCTGGGAGGGCCCAGGGTCCCTGGCGTGCCTTGCATGTCCCACTAGGGGCCTCTGCGGCGTTGCCATACCCTATCACCCAAGTCCACGGGCTAGTCTTTTGCTTCGAATTCATCTCTTAGTGGGCTGGGCCAGTGGCAATGCCGGCCCCAGTACTACCCGCTGACGACTCCAGCCTCCCAGCCGGATGCAGGGGCTTTTTGAAATTTCCATCGGCGAAGGGGAAGCAACTTTGGCAAGCTAGCGCTGGAAGCCAATGACATTCACGCTCGTCTGTGAATGGGGTCAATTAATATTAAGCTTTTTTGCCAATGGCGACCCGGTGACCGGGCTTAACGCGAACTTACTAGAAATATTTCGTTCGTACGTGCTGTTACGTATACGTACATTTGAAAAGTAGCCCGGCCATCGATATCGTGTTCCCTACGGTCTATAATCTCAGTTTGAGGTTTGGTGCAAGATAGGCACAGACCTAAGGGCCTCTCCTTTCCCCAAGGCCGATAAGCTTCTTAGGGGCCTTATATAATTAGCTCTCAAATCGTAATCGCATCCCAGTCTCATGGTCCGAAGGGGCAGGGGCGTTCAACTTGGGCGTTTATAAGGTATCCCCCCTAGCTCCGGTTTTTCCGAGTCGTGGTTCGCATCACAGAATCCAGGCCAGACCATGGACGGTCCAAAATACACAGAAGAGGTTCACAAGCGACGCTCGAATTCATGTGACCCTTGTTGACGTCCGCGTAGGATCTGCAGGCCATCATCAAGACGAAGGACGAGGAACTCAAGAAGAAGGACGAGGAATTCAAGAAGAAACTGAAGGTTTGTGACCTTCCGCGCGCGGTTGTGCGGGCTTCGCTCATTCCTGCTTCGGATTCCAGGAAAAAGACGAAGACTTCGCCGCTGCGCTCGAGAAGCAGAAAATGCTTGTGCGTTTACTCCGGCGCGTCGCGTCGAAATGCAGATGATAACGTGTCCTGATCGTGCAACGTGCTCCTCAACGTGCAGGTGCACGCAACTGCCTATGAGCGATTCTTCTCGGGCGTGGCTGACGCTTTGTTGCGCCTCGTACCGGGCGGTGGATCCGGACGCGTCTCTTAAACTGAATATCGCTACGCGCGGATACGCTCGCCATAGCGTCGGCGGCATGCCTCTCTGCATTTCAGGGCGCTTCAATTTCGATCTGACCCCCCTCCGCGCGTGCGCCGCATCGACCCCGCAGGCTACCGACGGGTCCCGGCCCCGCCGGGCCTGCAGGAACTCCCACCGCCCAAGAACGACGACGCGATGCTGCACACGACACGCGCGCGGCTTAGGCTGTGCGGGGGTGGAGCGTTACTCCCCTTACGGGCCTCGGGGGGGCAACGGCCGGGCCGGCAACGGCGAGGGCCGCACCAACCTATGCGTAGCCCAGACAGGCGTAGTACACAGCTAGACAGCTCTGTCCACGCTGAACGCAGCCGAGATTACCAGCGTCCGCGAAGGCGAGGGAAGGCAATCTCGGCTGCGTTCAGCGTAATCTCGTCCAACGCGCACCTGCCTCGAGGGAAGGCGACCATTGCGTTAATTTGCAGCTTCATCTTCGTTCTGCCCTCCGTGTCTTTCAGGAAATAAGCGTGATATGTTGTGCGACTGCCCAGTATCCAATTGTACAATATGGTCTATCCACATGTGCGAGGGTGATGGATGCCCTGGCCTGTAAATTTCAGAAAATGAGCTTCCGACAGTGGCGGCCCTGGCTGGCGAACTGTGATCAACTAGTACTCATATACATGTACAGATGGCTTCTCACAGCTGCAGCAGCAAGCTGTAGTGCTGCTTTAGCATGTGGACACGTACTAAAAACACAGGTCCGGGCTACACGTGTGGGAATGTATACGTACACAGCGCTAGCGGCCTCCGCCGCCGCAGGTCGCGATCGGGGCTACAAGTGTGGGAAGGTACACTGCGGCCGTCGCGGCTGCGGGCCGGGCCCAGCGCTCAAGATGCTGTCACGGCACTCGTCGCCCTCTGTCCACATGTCTCCCCCGTTGAAGGACACTCAGCAAGGTTAAAAGATGTGAATGACATGCATCATATATGGCCGAGAGTGTTGCGGTTCTGTCATACCCAGTCTTGCTGGCGTGGGCGTGTCTTTTACTTGCTCTCTCTCTCTGTTGCAGAACAGGTGCATTTCTGCATGATAATGATCCTTTTTCCTCAAAACGATGATTTCTTAGGCTTCGTTGATGGAGGGCACACCGCAATACAGCATTTCACATCTGGTCCAACAAATTTCAAGCACAAGTAATTTCGCAGAGAAGCAGGCTCCTGCTCTGGTGAAACGATTGACAGACTTGATTCACCACAGTCAAGGAAACACGATCAAAACAGTGAATGTATGATTTGATCGCCTTCCAAACACGCTATGAGTCACGAGTACGTCTGATCAGGTATATGAGCACGTGAAGCTGCTCCATATTGTGCCATCCACTTTCCGACTTGCTCGGCTCGTCGGCTAGTCCTCTAGCTCTTAGCTAGGCCCTTGGCCTCTGCTCCCTTATTTAGCCCTGTCCTCTGGGCCTGTACCCTTGTACGCGTTGCCATCTGGTCCAGCGACCATCTTAGCACGCTCAGAATAGCCCTAGCACTGTAGCTATGTCTAGTGCTATATTTGTGCCCTCTGTACTCAATCCTACCGAGACTCTGCTGCTCCGTCACACTGGTGCTGCTCAGCCTCTTGGTGTCATCCTGCCTGCTCAGGTCTGCACTGGGCGTGCTTCTCTTAGCCGCGCAATATGCTGGTTAGCCGAAGCACAACACTCAGGCACAGGTTGATGTCAGAAACGAGTGAGGAGCTCCGCTATTTCCTCGCAGATGCCCGATTTCTCCGCAGCTTGGACTCTTCCGAGTTTTTCTCAAACCGTTCCCTAGAATTGATACAGGAGATTCAATGATTGTTGAGCACTTGTCAGACGCTACTGCGTAATTTCAATGTCCTGGGGTTGGTTTCAATGTCCTCGAGCTCACTGTGCAGGCCTATCATTTGGACACGAACTTCGGAATTTAAACCGCAAGTCCGGGCTACAAGTGTGGGATGTACACTGCAGCCGCTGCAACCGCGGGCCGGCTCTGCAGCTCCCACACTTAGTACACTGCGGCTGCCGGCGCCGCGGCGTGGGCCCAGCCAACCAGAGAACTGGCTGGCCGCGGCCGCGGGGGCCGCAGTGTAAATTCCGAGTTCCCACACTGGTAGCAGGCTGGGACTTGATTGAGCTTCGAATTCGCTCCCGGCGCAGGCTGATTCCATGTCAGAAATGGATCAGAAAATTAAAAACTGGAAAATCAAACTACAGGACATAAACAGATTACGGAATGACAGACATCTCGCTGATCTTCCACTTCCCGCCTACATTGACTAGAGTATATCGTGCCCTGTAAGCCTTGGAGTACGACTGCTCCTTCTTTACGACTCCACCCGCCATAAACTGGGCATCCTCCTTCAGGGTGACATCGACTGTGCCCTTGTTCGGATTGCTCGGGTCGATGTTTATCTAGAGCACATCAGCAAATGGCATGGAAGCGCCATCACAACGAGCCCACCTTGTCGACCGCAAGGTTTTCAAGGCGGTAGTTCCAGTGCCACTTGCCAGCCTTTGCCCCAGCTGCTCTGCTCCGCCACTGGCTCAATGCTGGCTCAGCGAGAACCTGCACATGCGATTAGAAGGCAACAGGAAACCAGATTACAGGAAATTTCACACGTCTTCAAGCCGATCAGTGGCATAGCTTGAACCCATCGCCTGCGCTTTCGTGGTCTGCCATTGCTGGATTGCAGATCGGCATGCCATCTGGGCTGGAGTCAGTGGCTCATTGCTCGTCGATGCTGCAGAAGTAGGAAGCCAGTCAGGCTTGCAATTTTCATGACGCAAGTGACTGGCCCACCTTGATTTGCTGTTGCGGACTGGTCCCCCGGCTTGGCTGGGTTTCCAGATTGATCAACTTGAATTTGCTGAGGCTGACCAGCCTGATCTCCTTGTTCTGCCCCATCATTGGATTCATCTTCCACGTTCTCCACCTGGATCTCATCTATGTCGTCCTTCTTGCCAAGAAGCCCGCGGACACCGCCAAGAAGAACTCCACTGACAGCTGCCGCAGCCAGTCCAACGAGGACAAGCCGACCAGTGCTTTGCTTGGTAGAGGTGACGACATTCGGGAAAGCGGACAAGATTCCCTTCGCGCGAGACTCCAGAGCTCCAGAGCTTCGAGAGCTAGTTTTTTTCTTACTCTTTGGTGCTGCGATGGAGTGCATTCCGTATTGTGCGGTGTCTCTATCGAAATCGAAGCGTTGGTTGTTTATTGAAGATCGCATAGGTGGAGATGCAGCGGAGGCCGATCTTGCTACTCCTGCACGCATTCTTGACAGTTCTTCCACAATCTGATTGATCGTGAGTGCCAGAGACTGCTGTGAACTGGAGTCCGAGACGCACTTGCGGATCAGTGAAGTATGACTGGGCAGACACTCGGAAGTCCAAAAAGTCCCGAAACTTTGCAAGTACTTCGCGTGCAAGCCACCTCTCCAACGCCCTCATGAGCCCTGTAATCATGTCTGGTGCGCCCTCCGAGTGCTTCCGGATGAAGTGGTAGCATCCTGGATCCCGCTATGAAAGCACAGGTTACAAAACAGAATGGTTGCCGAAAATGAAGGACTTCACTGACCTGCCGAATGGCATCTAGGAAGGATAATGCTACTTCCGCCTGACCAACAAGCAAGGATGTCAACGCTAGCTCCACTGGGATCGGCTGAATCTCCGAATCAATGCCATAAAGAAGGCGCTGTGCCTCGGCAATTTCGCGAGGATCCCTGTTCGTGAAACCCCTTGCGATGTGGAATTGTGCAATGATCATCATCGAGCCTAGGGCACGCCCAAAGAGAATCAGCAGGGACCACGGGCACGTTAGCACTGCCATAGCAGAAACTCACGGGGGGAAAATTTCCGCTCCTGGGGACTGAACAGGAGCTGCTGCTCTTCCGCCAGTAAGTACGGCCGTATGACCTGATCAAGACACCGGATCAGACCCCAGAAAAAAATTCGCAAGGAAGGGCACAGCAGAATTTACATTGATGAATTCGAAGAAAGTCTCATCATTGGCATCACCAGCATCATCGAGGCCCCCACGCTCCGCGAGCCAAGAAGCGAGCTCCCGCAAGCCCTTCTTCCGTAGGGGTGCATTACTGTCGCGGAGATCGATGGAGACCAGCTCGAGGATCCGATTTGGCCGAAGCTCCGCAAGCTCATTCAGCATTTCGGATTCAAATTGACGGAATTGCTGGGAGGGAGTCAGAGGATCTGAAGGCAAAACTTCCCAGCCGCTGACCGGCTGCATAGGATCCGAACGTTGCGAGTGAAAGTGCCGAAGGACCTCAATGCCCTCCTGTATCGACTCGCTCGCTGCATCGAACATGTTCTCCTCCCGTTTCGAGAAGCCAATGTCACGATAAGCAAGCGCAATGGCAAGAATAGCATCCGGATCCGGGAGAGGGTCGTCGAACACCTGGTGCAGTCAGCGTTGGCATTCACCATGAGTGAGCAGTCGAAGCACATACCGCATTTCCTTGGCCTGTGCTGTGCTCGTCGCGACTTAACTTCTCCCGTGCGATCTGGATCGCGTCCTCGCACTGTCCACATTCCTGTTGCGAGGCATCAGCCCTCACACTTACTTGCACGCGAACGGGAGATCGGAAGCACCAACAGCAGGCACAGTGCGCCCTTGATGTGCGAGAGCGGTACTTGGACACTGGCCTCGGCACCATCGATGGACTGCTCGTAGCTGTCCCTCTTGCTCGGTTCGGAGAGCACGTGGTACGCCTGGTCGATGAGCTGCTTGCGTTGCGATGCCGCTTCCGCGGTGAACCTGCGCGCCGTAAGCGCCTGCTCGGCCCGCAGCCGTGGCCGCGCGAACCCGCGCGGGAGCTTTTTCGATATTAGCTGCGTGAGAGCCGCATCGAGGGCGTCCGAATCCGCGTTCCGATCCAGGCCAAATATCCGGTAGAGGTTCAGCGGGACGTGCAGGACCTCGTCCTCCAGACCGTCGGCGCCCTCCGCGTCCTCGAACTCGTCGTCCTCGGCCTCGTCGTAGTCGGCCTCGCCGTCGGACTGTTCCGCCGCGACGCGGAACGGCTTGGGCGAGGTCAGCCTCGAGAGCTCTTCGCGCGCGAGCCGCGGGCGAACCACTGTTGCATGAGGCCGGCACGGCCGGTGGTGCGGTAGTAGCTTCGAGCCAAAGAAGGCCCGCCTCGCAACAAATCGAGTCGCGCCATGACGCGGGGTGATGCTTAGCCGGGCGCCAGGCAGGACGGCGGTCGGACGACCCGCGGGCTGGAGCGCCGCGGAGATATCTCCCAGAGGCTGAAGCAGCAGCGTGCGGGGCCTAAGCGACCCCGCCGGCGGGGGAGCGGCGAACATTTCGCGCGGCAAATCGTCGGAGGGGGGGACGTGCGCTTGGTGGGTACAACCAGGTACGACCAAAGGCACCCGTGACCCGCGGCGTTGCATATGCGCAGCAGCTGGCCGTTAACTACGTATACCCATTACTTCAATGTGAACGTTAACCGTGCATAATTGATCATGCGCTCAATCGCGAGCTCACCCCACGCGTACCGTACGGAGGCGCGCCACGCCGCCGGGCCGAGCGGCCTATACTATGATAGCTAGGCCGGCGCCTCGAGCTCCAGCTCCTGCCGCAATGTGCATGCGCATGCGGCCAACCACGCAGCCAACTACGCCAGCCCCGCTGCACCCGCATTCACGTACAATCGCAAGCCGGGCGTTGCCCATGGCCATGTGGTCGGGCGTATTCACGTACGTAGACACGTACTATACGGTACTGGGCGGCGCCGCCCGCGGCGGGCCCAAAACTGTATATTAGCTCGCTGACATGAAGCATTTGGACACGTATACGTACTAAAAACGCAGGTCCGGGCTATGTGGGAATGTACACTGCGGCCGCCGCAGCCGCCGGCCCAGCCCACCGAGCTCACGCTCGGCCAGCCGGGCCCTGCGAGGCCCCCTAAGGAGAGTAATGCGCCTCCCCGCGGACACTCTAGCTAGCTACATATCTACATGTGCCCGCATGCACGGCGTGGTGCTGCATCGCGTCTTGTGGTGGCGGGGGTCGTCTCGGGGCGGTGGCGGGAGCCCCTACGGGCTCTGGGGTGGGCCCGACATGGAGTCAGCCTGCGCCGGGGGGCGCGAAAAGGGGTCAGATCGAAATCGGAAACTATTGACATCCAAATCAAAGCAAACGGGGCCCGGGCGCACTCGATCGACGAGCCTCCCGTCCAGAGGAGCGCCTGCACGGGCGGAGGACGATCAGCCGCCAAGAAAGACCGACGCTCTAGGGCACCTGCGCGCGCGGTGCGTACCTGGGGCGCGTATTGGGCGGGAGTCCCTACGGGCT
>QPMI01000342.1:0-26927 GCA_004431415.1 Cyanophora paradoxa | reverse complement strand
AACGTACATCAAACCCCAGGTCCGCAGAGACCCGCCCTCTCTCTCCGCATGCCAAGGCTAACGCTGTCGTGCGCAGGTGCACGCGATCTGTGTCGGCCAGGCGTACGGGATGGCGGCCATGATCCTTGCCTGCGGCACGAAGGCACGAAAGCCCCGCTCTGCGCACGTTCAAAGCCCTGAGGTCGGAGTCTCGCAGGGCTTCCGCGGGTCACTCTCGCACGCGACAATCATGCTGAACCAGCCTCGCACCAGCGCCCAGGTCCGCGTTGTCGCTGCGCATTCGAGCGGGAGAGCCCCGTGTTGATATTGGGCGCAGGGCCAGGCGACGGAGATCGCCATCAAGGCGCGGGAGGCGATGTCGAACAGGCAACTCATGCTCGAAATCCTGGCCGAGAAGACCGGCCAGGTCCCCCTACCTGGCGCCGGAGGAGGCGATCGGCTATGGCCTCATAGACCGCGTACTCTCCCCGCAAGAGCTGCCCCGCGCCGTGCCCATGAACGTGTAGCAGACCCGCCCTCGCGATCCCGCGGGTTTCAATATACTACGCCTCGTTGTATACGCAGTACTACTCGCGCTCTTCCTCTTGGGGAGACGCATAGTGTGCGCGCGCATCTGTCACTGAGTCATGGACTTTGAAGAGCTAGGGCGCCTGAGGCGGAGGCGAGGTGCTCAGATGTCGACGAGGATGCTGCCATCCTCTACCTTGACAGTGTACGTGTCCTGAGAGGGGGATCGCACTGGCACAGTCGAACTATACAGTGTGCAGCGCGCGATCGAAGCTGACGCACGAGCTTCTTGCCCTTATTGATGTTGCCCAGGAGGGAGCCGACGATCTTTGTGCCGGGGATGCCCTACGTGGCCGGTGGCCGGGGCACGAGCGGTTTGTCGTTTGAATTCGAAGGGGGGGCGAGCTGCAGAGCTCGAGCGAGCTCGAGGCGCGGGTGCCGCACCATGACGGACTCCGACCAGACGAGCACATCACCGTTCGAGCAGTCGAACTTGCTCCTGCGCGACGAACAGATACAGCGCCCGTTACCGAGTCATCTCCTGTGCTCGCGCTTGAGTGGCTTGGATATTCTGCACTATTTTGAAAACCATTTTTATACAAGCTTTCTGTGCCATCGGATTCTCATACAAGCAAAGCAGGCAATGTTTCATTTCATTCAGTTTCATTGCATGCCGAAAGCCCTTGGGGCCCATGGGGGGCACGAAGTACCGTGGTACGCCACGAAGGCGTAAAAAAACACTACGGATCAACGTGCTCGTGCCGGACGAAGGCGTAAAAAAGAACACTACGGTCAGGACACATACGTTGACTGCCACCGTCAGAGGGCCGGGCCGGCCGCCGGCCGCCGCCTCATACGTCGACTGCCACCGTCAGAGAGTCCGGATCTTCCTTCCCTCAATCGGTCCTCAACTCTCGCATCGTCTACCTCGGCATGCCGCTCGTCCCGGCCGTGACTGAGCTTATTTTCGCCCAGGTGTGACCGTCCGCGGTAGCCGCGGGGTTTTTTTCGTTCTTGGCCGCATAGACACGCGATTGGTGTTTTAGCAGTTAAGCTTGCGGGTGCTTAGTTTCAGCCAGCTCGAAGCGTCAGCGCATCTGACCACGCCTCGCGCTCAGCTCCTCTGGCTGCAGTACAACGAGCCCCAGAAGCCCGTTATCATGTACATTAACTCAACTGGCACTTCTCGCGCTGACGGTGCGCCTTGTTAACCATGGCAGGCCTTCAATCGGGCCTCGCTCGCTCTCCGTCTCCTCACTCAAAACCCTCACTCTCTTTTCGTTCCTTTGTCTGCGCAGGTGAGACTGTCGGCTTTGAGACAGAGGCCTTCGCCATCTGCGACACAATGGCGTACATCAAACCCCAGGTCCGCAGAGACCCGCCCTCTCTCTCCGCATGCCAAGGCTAACGCTGTCGTGCGCAGGTGCACGCGATCTGTGTCGGCCAGGCGTACGGGATGGCGGCCATGATCCTTGCCTGCGGCACGAAGGCACGAAAGCCCCGCTCTGCGCACGCTCAAAGCCCTGAGGTCGGAGTCTCGCAGGGCTTCCGCGGGTCACTCCCGCACGCGACAATCATGCTGAACCAGCCTCGCACCAGCGCCCAGGTCGCGTTGTCGCTGCGCATTCGAGCGGGAGAGCCCGTGTTGATATTGGGCGCAGGGCCAGGCGACGGAGATCGCCATCAAGGCGCGGGAGGCGATGTCGAACAGGCAACTCATGCTCGAAATCCTGGCCGAGAAGACCGGCCAGGTCCCCTACCTGGCGCCGGAGGAGGCGATCGGCTATGGCCTCATAGACCGCGTACTCTCCCCGCAAGAGCTGCCCCGCGCCGTGCCCATGAACGTGTAGCAGACCCGCCCTCGCGATCCCCGCGGGTTTCAATATACTACGCCTCGTTGTATACGCAGTACTACTCGCGCTCTTACTCTTGGGGAGACGCATAGTGTGCGCGCGCATCTGTCACTGAGTCATGGACTTTGAAGAGCTAGGGCGCCTGAGGCGGAGGCGAGGTGCTCAGATGTCGACGAGGATGCTGCCATCCTCTACCTTGAAAGTGTACGTGTCCTGCAGCTGAGAGGGGGTTCGCACTGGCACAGTCGAACTATACAGTGTGCAGCGCGCGATCGAAGCTGACGCACGAGCTTCTTGCCCTTATTGATGTTGCCCAGGAGGGAGCCGACGATCTTTGTGCCGGGATGCCCTACGTGGCCGGTGGCCGGGGCACGAGCGGTTTGTCGTTTGAATTCGAAGGGGGGGCGAGCTGCAGAGCTCGAGCGAGCTCGAGGCGCGGGTGCCGCACCATGACGGACTCCGACCAGACGAGCACATCACCGTTCGAGCAGTCGAACTTGCTCCTGCGCGACGAACAGATACAGCGCCCGTTACCGAGTCATCTCCTGTGCTCGCGCTTGAGTGGCTTGGATATTCTGCACTATTTTGAAAACCATTTTTATACAAGCTTTCTGTGCCATCGGATTCTCATACAAGCAAAGCAGGCAATGTTTCATTTCATTCAGTTTCATTGCATGCCGAAAGCCCTTGGGGCCCATGGGGGGCACGAAGTACCGTGGTACGCCACGAAGGCGTAAAAAAAACACTACGGATCAACGTGCTCGTGCCGGACGAAGGCGTAAAAAAGAACACTACGGTCAGGACACATACGTTGACTGCCACCGTCAGAGGGCCGGGCCGGCCGCCGGCCGCCGCCTCATACGTCGACTGCCACCGTCAGAGAGTCCGGATCTTCCTTCCCTCAATCGGTCCTCAACTCTCGCATCGTCTACCTCGGCATGCCGCTCGTCCCGGCCGTGACTGAGCTTATTTTCGCCCAGGTGTGACCGTCCGCGGGTAGCCGCGGGGTTTTTTTCGTTCTTGGCCGCATAGACACGCGATTGGTGTTTTAGCAGTTAAGCTTGCGGGTGCTTAGTTTCAGCCAGCTCGAAGCGTCAGCGCATCTGACCACGCCTCGCGCTCAGCTCCTCTGGCTGCAGTACAACGAGCCCCAGAAGCCCGTTATCATGTACATTAACTCAACTGGCACTTCTCGCGCTGACGGTGCGCCTTGTTAACCATGGCAGGCCTTCAATCGGGCCTCGCTCGCTCTCCGTCTCCTCACTCAAAACCCTCACTCTCTTTTCGTTCCTTTGTCTGCGCAGGTGAGACTGTCGGCTTTGAGACGGAGGCCTTCGCCATCTGCGACACAATGGCGTACATCAAACCCCAGGTCCGCAGAGACCCGCCCTCTCTCTCCGCATGCCAAGGCTAACGCTGTCGTGCGCAGGTGCACGCGATCTGTGTCGGCCAGGCGTACGGGATGGCGGCCATGATCCTTGCCTGCGGCACGAAGGCACGAAAGCCCCGCTCTGCGCACGCTCAAAGCCCTGAGGTCGGAGTCTCGCAGGGCTTCCGCGGGTCACTCCCGCACGCGACAATCATGCTGAACCAGCCTCGCACCAGCGCCCAGGTCCGCGTTGTCGCTGCGCATTCGAGCGGGAGAGCCCCGTGTTGATATTGGGCGCAGGGCCAGGCGACGGAGATCGCCATCAAGGCGCGGGAGGCGATGTCGAACAGGCAACTCATGCTCGAAATCCTGGCCGAGAAGACCGGCCAGGTCCCCCTACCTGGCGCCGGAGGAGGCGATCGGCTATGGCCTCATAGACCGCGTACTCTCCCCGCAAGAGCTGCCCCGCGCCGTGCCCATGAACGTGTAGCAGACCCGCCCTCGCGATCCCCGCGGGTTTCAATATACTACGCCTCGTTGTATACGCAGTACTACTCGCGCTCTTACTCTTGGGGAGACGCATAGTGTGCGCGCGCATCTGTCACTGAGTCATGGACTTTGAAGAGCTAGGGCGCCTGAGGCGGAGGCGAGGTGCTCAGATGTCGACGAGGATGCTGCCATCCTCTACCTTGACAGTGTACGTGTCCTGAGAGGGGGATCGCACTGGCACAGTCGAACTATACAGTGTGCAGCGCGCGATCGAAGCTGACGCACGAGCTTCTTGCCCTTATTGATGTTGCCCAGGAGGGAGCCGACGATCTTTGTGCCGGGGATGCCCTACGTGGCCGGTGGCCGGGGCACGAGCGGTTTGTCGTTTGAATTCGAAGGGGGGGCGAGCTGCAGAGCTCGAGCGAGCTCGAGGCGCGGGTGCCGCACCATGACGGACTCCGACCAGACGAGCACATCACCGTTCGAGCAGTCGAACTTGCTCCTGCGCGACGAACAGATACAGCGCCCGTTACCGAGTCATCTCCTGTGCTCGCGCTTGAGTGGCTTGGATATTCTGCACTATTTTGAAAACCATTTTTATACAAGCTTTCTGTGCCATCGGATTCTCATACAAGCAAAGCAGGCAATGTTTCATTTCATTCAGTTTCATTGCATGCCGAAAGCCCTTGGGGCCCATGGGGGGCACGAAGTACCGTGGTACGCCACGAAGGCGTAAAAAAAACACTACGGATCAACGTGCTCGTGCCGGACGAAGGCGTAAAAAAGAACACTACGGTCAGGACACATACGTTGACTGCCACCGTCAGAGGGCCGGGCCGGCCGCCGGCCGCCGCCTCATACGTCGACTGCCACCGTCAGAGAGTCCGGATCTTCCTTCCCTCAATCGGTCCTCAACTCTCGCATCGTCTACCTCGGCATGCCGCTCGTCCCGGCCGTGACTGAGCTTATTTTCGCCCAGGTGTGACCGTCCGCGGTAGCCGCGGGGTTTTTTTCGTTCTTGGCCGCATAGACACGCGATTGGTGTTTTAGCAGTTAAGCTTGCGGGTGCTTAGTTTCAGCCAGCTCGAAGCGTCAGCGCATCTGACCACGCCTCGCGCTCAGCTCCTCTGGCTGCAGTACAACGAGCCCCAGAAGCCCGTTATCATGTACATTAACTCAACTGGCACTTCTCGCGCTGACGGTGCGCCTTGTTAACCATGGCAGGCCTTCAATCGGGCCTCGCTCGCTCTCCGTCTCCTCACTCAAAACCCTCACTCTCTTTTCGTTCCTTTGTCTGCGCAGGTGAGACTGTCGGCTTTGAGACGGAGGCCTTCGCCATCTGCGACACAATGGCGTACATCAAACCCAGGTCCGCAGAGACCCGCCCTCTCTCTCCGCATGCCAAGGCTAACGCTGTCGTGCGCAGGTGCACGCGATCTGTGTCGGCCAGGCGTACGGGATGGCGGCCATGATCCTTGCCTGCGGCACGAAGGCACGAAAGCCCCGCTCTGCGCACGCTCAAAGCCCTGAGGTCGGAGTCTCGCAGGGCTTCCGCGGGTCACTCCCGCACGCGACAATCATGCTGAACCAGCCTCGCACCAGCGCCCAGGTCCGCGTTGTCGCTGCGCATTCAAGCGGGAGAGCCCCGTGTTGATATTGGGCGCAGGGCCAGGCGACGGAGATCGCCATCAAGGCGCGGGAGGCGATGTCGAACAGGCAACTCATGCTCGAAATCCTGGCCGAGAAGACCGGCCAGGTCCCCCTACCTGGCGCCGGAGGAGGCGATCGGCTATGGCCTCATAGACCGCGTACTCTCCCCGCAAGAGCTGCCCCGCGCCGTGCCCATGAACGTGTAGCAGACCCGCCCTCGCGATCCCCGCGGGTTTCAATATACTACGCCTCGTTGTATACGCAGTACTACTCGCGCTCTTCCTCTTGGGGAGACGCATAGTGTGCGCGCGCATCTGTCACTGAGTCATGGACTTTGAAGAGCTAGGGCGCCTGAGGCGGAGGCGAGGTGCTCAGATGTCGACGAGGATGCTGCCATCCTCTACCTTGAAAGTGTACGTGTCCTGCAGCTGAGAGGGGGTTCGCACTGGCACAGTCGAACTATACAGTGTGCAGCGCGCGATCGAAGCTGACGCACGAGCTTCTTGCCCTTATTGATGTTGCCCAGGAGGGAGCCGACGATCTTTGTGCCGGGGATGCCCTACGTGGCCGGTGGCCGGGGCACGAGCGGTTTGTCGTTTGAATTCGAAGGGGGGGCGAGCTGCAGAGCTCGAGCGAGCTCGAGGCGCGGGTGCCGCACCATGACGGACTCCGACCAGACGAGGACATCACCGTTCGAGCAGTCGAACTTGCTCCTGCGCGACGAACAGATACAGCGCCCGTAACCGAGTCATCTCCTGTGCTCGCGCTTGAGTGGCTTGGATATTCTGCACTATTTTGAAAACCATTTTTATACAAGCTTTCTGTGCCATCGGATTCTCATACAAGCAAAGCAGGCAATGTTTCATTTCATTCAGTTTCATTGCATGCCGAAAGCCCTCCGGGCCCATGGGGGGCACGAAGTACCGTGGTACGCCACGAAGGCGTAAAAAAAACACTACGGATCAACGTGCTCGTGCCGGACGAATGCGTAAAAAAGAAAACTACGGTCAGGACACATACGTTGACTGCCACCGTCAGAGGGCCGGGCCGGCCGCCGGCCGCCGCCTCATACGTCGACTGCCACCGTCAGAGAGTCCGGATCTTCCTTCCCTCAATCGGTCCTCAACTCTCGCATCGTCTACCTCGGCATGCCGCTCGTCCCGGCCGTGACCGAGCTTATTTTCGCCCATGCCAGGTGTGACCGTCCGCGGGTAGCCGCGGGGTTTTTTTCGTTCTTGGCCGCATAGACACGCGATTGGTGTTTTAGCAGTTAAGCTTGCGGGTGCTTAGTTTCAGCCAGCTCGAAGCGTCAGCGCATCTGACCACGCCTCGCGCTCAGCTCCTCTGGCTGCAGTACAACGAGCCCAGAAGCCCGTTATCATGTACATTAACTCAACTGGCACTTCTCGCGCTGACGGTGCGCCTTGTTAACCATGGCAGGCCTTCAATCGGGCCTCGCTCGCTCTCCGTCTCCTCACTCAAAACCCTCACTCTCTTTTCGTTCCTTTGTCTGCGCAGGTGAGACTGTCGGCTTTGAGACGGAGGCCTTCGCCATCTGCGACACAATGGCGTACATCAAACCCCAGGTCCGCAGAGACCCGCCCTCTCTCTCCGCATGCCAAGGCTAACGCTGTCGTGCGCAGGTGCACGCGATCTGTGTCGGCCAGGCGTACGGGATGGCGGCCATGATCCTTGCCTGCGGCACGAAGGCACGAAAGCCCCGCTCTGCGCACGCTCAAAGCCCTGAGGTCGGAGTCTCGCAGGGCTTCCGCGGGTCACTCCCGCACGCGACAATCATGCTGAACCAGCCTCGCACCAGCGCCCAGGTCCGCGTTGTCGCTGCGCATTCAAGCGGGAGAGCCCCGTGTTGATATTGGGCGCAGGGCCAGGCGACGGAGATCGCCATCAAGGCGCGGGAGGCGATGTCGAACAGGCAACTCATGCTCGAAATCCTGGCCGAGAAGACCGGCCAGGTCCCCCTACCTGGCGCCGGAGGAGGCGATCGGCTATGGCCTCATAGACCGCGTACTCTCCCCGCAAGAGCTGCCCCGCGCCGTGCCCATGAACGTGTAGCAGACCCGCCCTCGCGATCCCCGCGGGTTTCAATATACTACGCCTCGTTGTATACGCAGTACTACTCGCGCTCTTCCTCTTGGGGAGACGCATAGTGTGCGCGCGCATCTGTCACTGAGTCATGGACTTTGAAGAGCTAGGGCGCCTGAGGCGGAGGCGAGGTGCTCAGATGTCGACGAGGATGCTGCCATCCTCTACCTTGAAAGTGTACGTGTCCTGCAGCTGAGAGGGGGTTCGCACTGGCACAGTCGAACTATACAGTGTGCAGCGCGCGATCGAAGCTGACGCACGAGCTTCTTGCCCTTATTGATGTTGCCCAGGAGGGAGCCGACGATCTTTGTGCCGGGGATGCCCTACGTGGCCGGTGGCCGGGGCACGAGCGGTTTGTCGTTTGAATTCGAAGGGGGGGCGAGCTGCAGAGCTCGAGCGAGCTCGAGGCGCGGGTGCCGCACCATGACGGACTCCGACCAGACGAGGACATCACCGTTCGAGCAGTCGAACTTGCTCCTGCGCGACGAACAGATACAGCGCCCGTAACCGAGTCATCTCCTGTGCTCGCGCTTGAGTGGCTTGGATATTCTGCACTATTTTGAAAACCATTTTTATACAAGCTTTCTGTGCCATCGGATTCTCATACAAGCAAAGCAGGCAATGTTTCATTTCATTCAGTTTCATTGCATGCCGAAAGCCCTCCGGGCCATGGGGGCACGAAGTACCGTGGTACGCCACGAAGGCGTAAAAAAAACACTACGGATCAACGTGCTCGTGCCGGACGAATGCGTAAAAAAGAAAACTACGGTCAGGACACATACGTTGACTGCCACCGTCAGAGGGCCGGGCCGGCCGCCGGCCGCCGCCTCATACGTCGACTGCCACCGTCAGAGAGTCCGGATCTTCCTTCCCTCAATCGGTCCTCAACTCTCGCATCGTCTACCTCGGCATGCCGCTCGTCCCGGCCGTGACCGAGCTTATTTTCGCCCATGCCAGGTGTGACCGTCCGCGGGTAGCCGCGGGGTTTTTTTCGTTCTTGGCCGCATAGACACGCGATTGGTGTTTTAGCAGTTAAGCTTGCGGGTGCTTAGTTTCAGCCAGCTCGAAGCGTCAGCGCATCTGACCACGCCTCGCGCTCAGCTCCTCTGGCTGCAGTACAACGAGCCCCAGAAGCCCGTTATCATGTACATTAACTCAACTGGCACTTCTCGCGCTGACGGTGCGCCTTGTTAACCATGGCAGGCCTTCAATCGGGCCTCGCTCGCTCTCCGTCTCCTCACTCAAAACCCTCACTCTCTTTTCGTTCCTTTGTCTGCGCAGGTGAGACTGTCGGCTTTGAGACGGAGGCCTTCGCCATCTGCGACACAATGGCGTACATCAAACCCCAGGTCCGCAGAGACCCGCCCTCTCTCTCCGCATGCCAAGGCTAACGCTGTCGTGCGCAGGTGCACGCGATCTGTGTCGGCCAGGCGTACGGGATGGCGGCCATGATCCTTGCCTGCGGCACGAAGGCACGAAAGCCCGCTCTGCGCACGCTCAAAGCCCTGAGGTCGGAGTCTCGCAGGGCTTCCGCGGGTCACTCCCGCACGCGACAATCATGCTGAACCAGCCTCGCACCAGCGCCCAGGTCCGCGTTGTCGCTGCGCATTCAAGCGGGAGAGCCCCGTGTTGATATTGGGCGCAGGGCCAGGCGACGGAGATCGCCATCAAGGCGCGGGAGGCGATGTCGAACAGGCAACTCATGCTCGAAATCCTGGCCGAGAAGACCGGCCAGGTCCCCCTACCTGGCGCCGGAGGAGGCGATCGGCTATGGCCTCATAGACCGCGTACTCTCCCCGCAAGAGCTGCCCCGCGCCGTGCCCATGAACGTGTAGCAGACCCGCCCTCGCGATCCCCGCGGGTTTCAATATACTACGCCTCGTTGTATACGCAGTACTACTCGCGCTCTTCCTCTTGGGGAGACGCATAGTGTGCGCGCGCATCTGTCACTGAGTCATGGACTTTGAAGAGCTAGGGCGCCTGAGGCGGAGGCGAGGTGCTCAGATGTCGACGAGGATGCTGCCATCCTCTACCTTGAAAGTGTACGTGTCCTGCAGCTGAGAGGGGGTTCGCACTGGCACAGTCGAACTATACAGTGTGCAGCGCGCGATCGAAGCTGACGCACGAGCTTCTTGCCCTTATTGATGTTGCCCAGGAGGGAGCCGACGATCTTTGTGCCGGGGATGCCCTACGTGGCCGGTGGCCGGGGCACGAGCGGTTTGTCGTTTGAATTCGAAGGGGGGGCGAGCTGCAGAGCTCGAGCGAGCTCGAGGCGCGGGTGCCGCACCATGACGGACTCCGACCAGACGAGGACATCACCGTTCGAGCAGTCGAACTTGCTCCTGCGCGACGAACAGATACAGCGCCCGTAACCGAGTCATCTCCTGTGCTCGCGCTTGAGTGGCTTGGATATTCTGCACTATTTTGAAAACCATTTTTATACAAGCTTTCTGTGCCATCGGATTCTCATACAAGCAAAGCAGGCAATGTTTCATTTCATTCAGTTTCATTGCATGCCGAAAGCCCTCCGGGCCCATGGGGGCACGAAGTACCGTGGTACGCCACGAAGGCGTAAAAAAAACACTACGGATCAACGTGCTCGTGCCGGACGAATGCGTAAAAAAGAAAACTACGGTCAGGACACATACGTTGACTGCCACCGTCAGAGGGCCGGGCCGGCCGCCGGCCGCCGCCTCATACGTCGACTGCCACCGTCAGAGAGTCCGGATCTTCCTTCCCTCAATCGGTCCTCAACTCTCGCATCGTCTACCTCGGCATGCCGCTCGTCCCGGCCGTGACCGAGCTTATTTTCGCCCATGCCAGGTGTGACCGTCCGCGGGTAGCCGCGGGGTTTTTTTCGTTCTTGGCCGCATAGACACGCGATTGGTGTTTTAGCAGTTAAGCTTGCGGGTGCTTAGTTTCAGCCAGCTCGAAGCGTCAGCGCATCTGACCACGCCTCGCGCTCAGCTCCTCTGGCTGCAGTACAACGAGCCCCAGAAGCCCGTTATCATGTACATTAACTCAACTGGCACTTCTCGCGCTGACGGTGCGCCTTGTTAACCATGGCAGGCCTTCAATCGGGCCTCGCTCGCTCTCCGTCTCCTCACTCAAAACCCTCACTCTCTTTTCGTTCCTTTGTCTGCGCAGGTGAGACTGTCGGCTTTGAGACGGAGGCCTTCGCCATCTGCGACACAATGGCGTACATCAAACTGGGCCCAGGTCCGCAGAGACCCGCCCTCTCTCTCCGCATGCCAAGGCTAACGCTGTCGTGCGCAGGTGCACGCGATCTGTGTCGGCCAGGCGTACGGGATGGCGGCCATGATCCTTGCCTGCGGCACGAAGGCACGAAAGCCCCGCTCTGCGCACGCTCAAAGCCCTGAGGTCGGAGTCTCGCAGGGCTTCCGCGGGTCACTCCCGCACGCGACAATCATGCTGAACCAGCCTCGCACCAGCGTCCAGGTCCGCGTTGTCGCTGCGCATTCGAGCGGGAGAGCCCCGTGTTGATATTGGGCGCAGGGCCAGGCGACGGAGATCGCCATCAAGGCGCGGGAGGCGATGTCGAACAGGCAACTCATGCTCGAAATCCTGGCCGAGAAGACCGGCCAGGTCCCCCTACCTGGCGCCGGAGGAGGCGATCGGCTATGGCCTCATAGACCGCGTACTCTCCCCGCAAGATCTAGAGCTGCCCCGCGCCGTGCCCATGAACGTGTAGCAGACCCGCCCTCGCGATCCCCGCGGGTTTCAATATACTACGCCTCGTTGTATACGCAGTACTACTCGCGCTCTTCCTCTTGGGGAGACGCATAGTGTGCGCGCGCATCTGTCACTGAGTCATGGACTTTGAAGAGCTAGGGCGCCTGAGGCGGAGGCGAGGTGCTCAGATGTCGACGAGGATGCTGCCATCCTCTACCTTGAAAGTGTACGTGTCCTGCAGCTGAGAGGGGGTTCGCACTGGCACAGTCGAACTATACAGTGTGCAGCGCGCGATCGAAGCTGACGCACGAGCTTCTTGCCCTTATTGATGTTGCCCAGGAGGGAGCCGACGATCTTTGTGCCGGGGATGCCCTACGTGGCCGGTGGCCGGGGCACGAGCGGTTTGTCGTTTGAATTCGAAGGGGGGGCGAGCTGCAGAGCTCGAGCGAGCTCGAGGCGCGGGTGCCGCACCATGACGGACTCCGACCAGACGAGGACATCACCGTTCGAGCAGTCGAACTTGCTCCTGCGCGACGAACAGATACAGCGCCCGTAACCGAGTCATCTCCTGTGCTCGCGCTTGAGTGGCTTGTATATTCTGCACTATTTTGAAAACCATTCTTATATAAGCTTTCTGTGCCATCGGATTCTCATACAAGCAAAGCAGGCAATGTTTCATTTCATTCAGTTTCATTGCATGCCGAAAGCCCTCCGGGCCCATGGGGGGCACGAAGTACCGTGGTACGCCACGAAGGCGTAAATATAACCACTACGGATCAACGTTGACTGGGTCAGGCCGCCCCCACTACGGCCGCCCCCGGGCCTGGGTCAGGACACATACGTTGACTGCCATTGTCAAAGTGCCAGGCAGGCAGCCGGGCACAGGACTCACGCTTGGTGAGTTACTGGATGTGCACATGCAGCTGCAGCTGCAGGCTCCGGCAGTACTAGTGCGACGCCGTGTGACGCGAGTGACGCGAATTCGGCAGACGTGGTGAAGGCCATCGTCTCCAGACCAGACCATCTCTCCAATCTGCGAGCTGACCTCGAGCTCCGCTGCTGCTGATCACGCGTACGCGTATGAAGGGAACCGTTGCGACCGCTTGCGATCGACTGCGCATGCAGCTTGCGCTGGGCGGGATGCGCTTAGCAGTTGGCTAGGCCCAGAGGCGCCCCAAGCAGGGAGGGACAGGCCCGTACAGCACCGTAGGGCGACGGCAAGCGGGTGCCATTACGTAGACAGCAGGCGCAGAGCCGGCGTAAGACAGCAAGTACAGAGAACAGGGACAAGACAGCAAGCGAGCGCCGCGCAGGGCAAGCGAGGGCCCAGGGCTAAAATAAGCGGGCCAGTTGGCAACAACGTGGCACCAGGAATAGCAGGCTACAAAGGGTACAAGGCAAGGCAAGCTGCCGGCTTCGAGCCGACGACCAGGGCTAGCTGGGAGTCGGAAAGTGGGCGGCACACGCTTCCCGCTACAAAAAGCCGTCCTCGGCGCTACGAGCTAAAGGCTGAACTAAAGCTGCGTAGGCGAGGCTGAACGGACTACAAGCCAAAAGCCGGCTACCGTCCCTGCACAGAAAGCCGTCCTCGGCGCCACAGCGGGCGGGCCGGAGGGGCAAATTAAAATCCATCAGGCCGTCGGCACCAGTATGAGGAACTGGGCCCAACAAGGAAAGTTGGGTGAGGGACCCACGACCTGACGCCAGAGCGCGCGGAGCGCCGCCAGCCAACCGGGGGCAAACCCTCTAAATCCCGCCGGAGGGGAAAACGAGTGCTAGCGCTAGCACTAAGCTCGAATTCGAAGCCGGCGCCGCGCCGCAAGCCGCCGGGCTGCGGCGGCGCCGGGTCGAAAGTTCCACAGTGTAGACCGGAGGGGCAAATTAAAATCCATCAGGCCGTCGGCACCAGTATGAGGAACTGGGCCCAACAAGGAAAGTTGGGTGAGGGACCCACGACCTGACGCCAGAGCGCGCGGAGCGCCGCCAGCCAACCGGGGGCAAACCCTCTAAATCCCGCCGGAGGGGAAAACGAGTGCTAGCGCTAGCACTAAGCTCGAATTCGAAGCCGGCGCCGCGCCGCAAGCCGCCGGGCTGCGGCGGCGCCGGGTCGAAAGTTCCACAGTGTAGAAGGTACTTGATGTAGAATGTCCGGGGGCAAACCCTCTAAATCCCGCCGGAAGGGAAAACGAGTGCTAGCGCTAGCACTAAGCTCGAATTCGAAGCCGGCGCCGCGCCACACGAGCCGCCGGGCCGCGGCGGCGCCGGGTCGAAAGTTCCACAGTGTAGAAGGTACTTGACGTAGAGTGTAGTAGTGTAGGACCGCAGGCTCGATCAGCAGAGCCGCAGCGGTAGAGTACGCGTTGCGGGCCAAGCTCGGCGCAGCTTGCCGCATTGCGTTGCCAAGTGACTCGGCCGGCGGAGTCACAAGGCGGGGCGATCGGTCAGCACAGTAGAGTGTGCAGCCGCGTACGCGTAGAGCAGGCAAGCCATGAAGAGTAGAGGCGGCGAGCCAGTCGTACGGGGTCAGGCTCCGCAGCAGCAGCAGGCCACTGGTCGCATCATACAGACCCATCGCCAAGGATCCTCCACGATCGGACGGGATGGGATACAGCCATCGAGTCCGCCAGCGTACGCAGATGCAGCGCGTAGCCGGGGCTTAGGCAGGCCACCATCGCGGGACAGGAGACAGCATCAGCGCGGCCCGGAATGATCATCGGTGCTCGCGTGATAGTCGTAGGCAAGACGTATGGACCTCTCAGCAGCGGAGAGTCGCAAGCGGAGGCTTGGTCGGAATCACCCGGACTAGAGCGCCGGTGCGTGCTGGCTTGGTCAGCGTGGAATCACCCACAGCTAAGCAGACCGAAACAGCGCTGGCGTCCAGCTGGCATCACCCAGCTGCCAGGTTCAACCGATGCACGGGAATCACCCGACGGGCCGACGCAGTCGACGCGCGAACGTGAAGACTGGTCGCGGGGCATCACCCAGTGCTGCTTGCTGACGCTCCTCAACAGACAGGTCCGCTGTCCGCCGTCCAACTTTAGCTATGGCTGCTCACGTCGTCGTAGGACGTTCCAGAGCGCATCCTTTACGCTTCTGTTGACCTCCGCCCGCCGGACAGGCCTCGGTCAGACCTCCGCCCGCTGAACAGGCCTCGGTCGCTGATCAAACGCCCACGACAGGAAGAAAACGACAGTTCGCACACGCTTGAGATGTGCGTGAAGCGACTGACATCTGGCTTGACGAGCTGGACGTCCCGGAGAAGGGCAGCTACGTCGTCGGAGCCAGGGCAAGGTCTTGGCATCTTGTCTGCCGACTAGGTGCGACAGTGCGCCCGGTAGGCTTGACAACAGATAGATGCGCTTCCTCGCATAGAGATCGCTGTCAAGTGGAGCTGCGCCGGCTTCCACTGACGCGTACGCAACCCGCAGAGCCGAGAGAGACGCGGAGCCGCACGTCCTCTGGATGCAGGGTGGAGTCAAGTGGAGTGATCCTCACGAGGGATGCCACTCGCTGCCGCTGAGCGTGCCTCGGGAGGTCCGCAGGCGCCACAGCAGCCGTCGTAGGTAAGACCTCGGGCGCGTACTGGGGCCATGTTATCCCAGGGGCTTTCACGTCGCAGCGGTTTGACTCCATGCGTTCTTCAGATACACTCGCCACCATTGAGCGTGCCTCGGGCTAGCCAGAGGTGCCATCGCAGCCGTCGTAGGTGAGACCTCGGGCGCGTACTGGGGCCATGTTATCCCAGGGCATTCACGTCTTGGCGGGCTGACTCTGTACTTTCTGCAGAGAGAAAAGATTGATTGACCGGCGCTTCATAGCTGCCTTGCGAGCCTGGCATGTCACGAGCATGCGGGCAACTCGACAAAACAAGACGACGACGAAAAGAAGGTATGTTCATGAAGAATACTCATTCAGAGAGCTTTTATCATCATACGTCTCACTGCACGTGGACCAGAGAAGAAACGACATGCCACGACGACAAGAAGATCATCATTCGATCGGCGTCAACACGCAATTCGATCGGTATGACGACGTGTGTAGATGTAGAGGGTGTTGCTCCACATACAATACATTTAGTAGTACGTTGTGGTGTCGTCCCCCGATACAATGCAATACAGTTTCACTCGACATGCGCGCGGGCTGCATCAGCATTTGCTCTTGAGCGCAGCCACGGCACGTTTAGATGACTGTGAGCGCATGCGGCTCAATAGACGGGTTGGCGGACGCTTCCCACTACAGAAAGAGTGGTGCGCCAGGTCCGTAAGCAAGAAAGGCGCAGTGGCGGGTGGAAAGGCATGAACCATGCGGTTCGTATTGCTAAGCTCTGCCGCATAGGCGCTTCCCACTACAAGAAAGTGGAGGCCGTACGCGCAAGCCAAGGCAAACGATGGCGTGCTTGTCCAGGGGTTCGGGCAAGAGCGCAGCGTTCGTCCCCAGGCATACGAGCTAAAAAGTCGAAGCCCAACGCAGCAGCCCCCATGCGCTGGGCGGGATGCGCTTAGCAGTTGGCTAGGCCCAGAGGCGCCCCAAGCAGGGAGGGACAGGCCCGTACAGCACCGTAGGGCGACGGCAAGCGGGTGCCATTACGTAGACAGCAGGCGCAGAGCCGGCGTAAGACAGCAAGTACAGAGAACAGGGACAAGACAGCAAGCGAGCGCCGCGCAGGGCAAGCGAGGGCCCAGGGCTAAAATAAGCGGGCCAGTTGGCAACAACGTGGCACCAGGAATAGCAGGCTACAAAGGGTACAAGGCAAGGCAAGCTGCCGGCTTCGAGCCGACGACCAGGGCTAGCTGGGAGTCGGAAAGTGGGCGGCACAAGCTGCAGGCTCCGGCAGTGCGACCCGAGCGAGCTCGTCGAGGCGAACGACGCGGTGAAGGCCATCGTCTTCAGACGTCGACCAGACCGTCTCTCCACGCTAAAGAGAGCAGTTGCAATTGCAACCGTGTTGAACTTGGCCGGCAAGTCGACGACTGCACGCCGCGCGCAGTGCAAATCCGCTGCGACTCCGGGATCCATGGCCACGCGCGCTGCTAGATTTCTAGATCTTTATGATGTCGACGTCGCCGAGTCGATCTATAGATGCTGATGGCGACTCGCGCGCGGGCGCATGCAAGCCAGCGTGACAGCAGCTAGCCTAGTAGCTGCTCTGAATTCGAAGTGCTTTCCCGACCCTACGGGAAGCAGCCTTCAATGCAAACAGAAGGGCTCGCTTGCGCATGCTGTCAAGTTGCTGAAGGGAGGCGGCGAGTCGCCGGCGATGTCACGCGATCGCGACCTGGCCGTTAACGTTTTCGCGAAGAGGCCTAGGGTTCGCATGCGCACACGAAAATCAAGCACGTGCGCGCTCGTGATCGCGGAGCCGGAAACGCGACATGTACACGCCAAGTTTCTGCAGAGCCGGCTGACAAGCGGAACAGTACCGATGATTCCGTCGTACTTCGCATCCGTTCTTAGCTCAGTTGGTAGAGCGGAGGACTGTAGCGGTACCACGATGTGGTCATCCTTAGGTCGCTGGTTCGATTCCGGCAGAACGGATTTTCGCCAATTTTCGCCGTGCTTCGAGTCCCCGCAGGGCCTGTTCCTGTTGACTGATCGATTTTTTTTGCCGGCCGTCGCGCGACGTCAGCTGCAGCTAGGCCTGCCGCAGTTCCAGATAGCTATAGCATGCTCTCCGTCCGCCGCATCGCTCGCCTCAGCACCGGTACTCGGCCGCGCCCTTCACGCGCCGCCTGGACCAAGGTGCATGTGTGCAAGGACGTCCGACGGTCGACGTCGACGTCGACATTGCGCCCGCCTAGCCCTGCAGCTAGCTGCGCCAGGCTGCGCGGCGATTTCCAAACATTCGATCAATTCCGACATCGCAGGCATGCAGCGAGTCAGAAATCGCCGATAATGCCCGCAAGGTCGTCAAGGTCGCAGAGAAGGTGCTTGCGTGTGCTTGCGTCAGCAGTGCCGGCCGGCGTCTGGCCAGCCTCAAGCACTGTGGATTTGTAAATGCTCGCTATACTCTCTCACTAGTAGGCTTAATCCAGGGACAACGCGGCAACTTCTCCCCGTCGGACTCCGGGAGCGATATCGAGAGATTGAGATATACCTGACGCGCGCGGGCCTGCGGCCGGCCGCAGGAAATCATTGTCGCTAAGCAGCAGGGCAAGCTGTACGCCTTCAATTCAAAGTGCGAATTCTTCGAATTCTTCGATCATGTCGCAAACGTGCACGGGCCAAGGTGGTGACAGGCGTGCCCGTGTCCCTGCGCAGATGTGCGGCCACTCGTCGGATGTCTGTTTTTATGCTGCGCACGTTGCCGACGAAGTGCGCAGGCCCGCACTTGAACATGCCGCTGAACACGTCTCCGATTCGCGTCGAAGCGGGGACGTGTCTGGTCCGTCCTGCTTTCCGAGCACCGGGCGTTGCTCTAGCTCTCGCCCCCGTGCGCTAACTAATTCCCCACGGGCCAACTTGGCAACTTGCAACATGTACAGATCGAGTGCAAGTTCCACAAGTACGCGAGCGTGCACATCGCGATTGCGCTTCTATCCCAAAGCTATCCGAGCCACGCAAGCGCGAGCACAGGAGATGACTCGGTAACGGGCGCTATATCTGTTCGTCGCGCAGGAGCAAGTTCGACTGCTCGAACGGTGATGTCCTCGTCTGGTCGGAGTCCGTCATGGTGCGGCACCCGCGCCTCGAGCTCGCTCGAGCTCTGCAGCTCGCCCCCCCTTCGAATTCAAACGACAAACCGCTCGTGCCCCGGCCACCGGCCACGTAGGGCATCCCCGGCACAAAGATCGTCGGCTCCCTCCTGGGCAACATCAATAAGGGCAAGAAGCTCGTGCGTCAGCTTCGATCGCGCGCTGCACACTGTATAGTTCGACTGTGCCAGTGCGATCCCCCTCTCAGGACACGTACACTGTCAAGGTAGAGGATGGCAGCATCCTCGTCGACATCTGAGCACCTCGCCTCCGCCTCAGGCGCCCTAGCTCTTCAAAGTCCATGACTCAGTGACAGATGCGCGCGCACACTATGCGTCTCCCCAAGAGTAAGAGCGCGAGTAGTACTGCGTATACAACGAGGCGTAGTATATTGAAACCCGCGGGGATCGCGAGGGCGGGTCTGCTACACGTTCATGGGCACGGCGCGGGGCAGCTCTTGCGGGGAGAGTACGCGGTCTATGAGGCCATAGCCGATCGCCTCCTCCGGCGCCAGGTAGAAGCTCCGGCTCGAGTCCTGCTCGATCTTCTGCACCGTCTGCCGCCCCCCCACCCTCAGCGGTGGCTCGCAAGGCGAAGCGGATAGCGGTCGGCGGCTCCCTAGTAAAGCGCGGGACTAGCGGCGGACCTGGCCGGTCTTCTCGGCCAGGATTTCGAGCATGAGTTGCCTGTTCGACATCGCCTCCCGCGCCTTGATGGCGATCTCCGTCGCCTGGCCCTGCGCCCAATATCAACACGGGGCTCTCCCGCTCGAATGCGCAGCGACAACGCGGACCTGGGCGCTGGTGCGAGGCTGGTTCAGCATGATTGTCGCGTGCGGGAGTGACCCGCGGAAGCCCTGCGAGACTCCGACCTCAGGGCTTTGAGCGTGCGCAGAGCGGGGCTTTCGTGCCTTCGTGCCGCAGGCAAGGATCATGGCCGCCATCCCGTACGCCTGGCCGACACAGATCGCGTGCACCTGCGCACGACAGCGTTAGCCTTGGCATGCGGAGAGAGAGGGCGGGTCTCTGCGGACCTGGGGTTTGATGTACGCCATTGTGTCGCAGATGGCGAAGGCCTCCGTCTCAAAGCCGACAGTCTCACCTGCGCAGACAAAGGAACGAAAAGAGAGTGAGGGTTTTGAGTGAGGAGACGGAGAGCGAGCGAGGCCCGATTGAAGGCCTGCCATGGTTAACAAGGCGCACCGTCAGCGCGAGAAGTGCCAGTTGAGTTAATGTACATGATAACGGGCTTCTGGGGCTCGTTGTACTGCAGCCAGAGGAGCTGAGCGCGAGGCGTGGTCAGATGCGCTGACGCTTCGAGCTGGCTGAAACTAAGCACCCGCAAGCTTAACTGCTAAAACACCAATCGCGTGTCTATGCGGCCAAGAACAAAAAACCCCCGCGGCTACCCGCGGACGGTCACACCTGGGCGATAATAAGCTCGGTCACGGCCGGGACGAGCGGCATGCCGAGGTAGACGATGCGAGAGTTGAGGAGGAGGGAGGGGAGATCCGGAGGGGGTTGGTCATTGCCCTTGCGGCCGGCCATACGAATCCTGGCACCATCCGCACGCGCTTCCCGACGGTGATCTGCTCGTCGTGTCCGGACGACCGAAGGCGGCGCGCACGAAAGCAATCAGTCTCCGAGCTAGGTTTCCAGATAGAGGCCCACCGCTCGCGCACCGCCAGAGGACTTGTGAACGAAAAATCTCCGGGGAGAGGACGCGTCAAACCGCACCGAGCGCAGGCTCGAAGCTTCGCCGTGAAAGCCGCTGCTCGACGCGCTGACATCGGCGTGGGGCCCTGTTGAAGCGACGTTCAGCGCGCGAGGGTGGGTCCCAGAGCATTGCGGAGCGCACGGCGGCAGATAGACGCCGAAGCCACTACCTGGGCATGCTGCAGCTGGCTGCGTGAGCCGAACGCCGCTGCTGGAACGAACGCTGCCATTTTTTTGTTTGGTGAGCGGGGTACACTCGGAAGAAGCCTATGCCAAGTTGCCAACTCGCCGCAATCCCGTGTACGAGGTGAGTCCGTTTTAGAGTAGTCTGAGCCCTTGTTAGGGTGCAACCGCCGGCGTACGAGTCCGTCGCGGACAGTTTAAAAGCTGGGTGTAGGAAGCGCGGGCCGCCGCGCATATGCGTGCAGGTGAACCGATTCCTTTCACCTGCAGTGCTGTGCAAGCGCCATCTGACGCAAGCGCCAGGACGACAGGGCAATCGTCTCTGGCTTCTGCGAGCGGCGTCCGTCCCCAGCGTCCTCTCAGTCCGCTCCCTCCCTCGAGCTCCGCACCCCGAGACAGACCTGAGGCGGGGACCCCGAGACAGTCCGCTCCCTCCCTCCGCACCCCGAGCTTCAAGTGGACGGCGCGGCCCTATAGCTAGGCCTGGCGGACTCCGGGAGCGAGACCGTCCACCTCGCATACCGCTTCGTGTCCGATCCTGCTTCTCTTTCGATTGTGATGGATTTTTGAGTTGGAATATTGACCCCGAGCCCGTCTCACAAGATGCAGCCCCTTGAAGCTTGCTAGTCTTCTCGGCTTGATGGCATTGTGAGCTTGGGTTTTGCAGGATCATCGGATGACATACAATCATGGACGTTGTGTCTGACGCTCAGCTAGATTCAATGACATTAATAAAATCTTGTCCGACTAGCTGTTCTTTTAAATTTAGTTTATAATTTCCGTAGCCTGTGCATGCACGTGGTAGAACAATTCATGATCAACATGTACACCATGACGATCGCGATTTAATTTAATTTGCACAGTCACTCAGTGATCATGACTGAGTGATATATATATAAAGCTTATCAGGCCCCGGCCCTGAGGCGCCGGCTTGCCGCAGTGCGCCGCGTGGATCTCACAGTGGCACTGATCATCGCGAGTCACATATCTATGCATGATCAGTGATACTATGATATCGATCATCCTGGCAGTGAATCGTCAGCGCCTAATTTTGCCAAGTTAACGTTGCATATCCGATGATCATAGTATGCATATGATCATGATCATCGGATCATGATACCAACACGATCGCGAGCTCGAGCAAGTTCAACGGTTCCATGGCCAACTGCAGCTGGGGCGGTACGTACTGTGTATATACGGCTTCATGATCGATATCAAGGCTTTGCACATGCATATGCTCCAAGCCTCAGGAGCCGTCGGAGGCACTTAATTCATGATTAGTCGCACATTTTGCGAGCAGCCTGGCAGGGTCAAATCTATGTTGGGTGGCCATGGGATGTGGGGACGTCGCGGGGAGCAAAGGCATCGTCGAAGGCGCGCTCCTCCTCTTCCGAGGGCAGCGCCGAAAGGACGGCCATACGAGTTGCCTGATCATGACCCGCCCCTCAGACAAATGCATATGGGCGAGAAGGCAGGGGCAGGGCGGAACATACGTGGAGAAGCTCGGCCTGACTCTTCCCCGCAGTCTCGATTGGTGGATGAACCACGATCTGTCCTCAAGTTCTATACCGCTTGGGGGCCGAGCGGGGGGTAGCTACAGCGGAGTGCGCACACGGAGAGCATCAGGCCCGACGTGACGAGGACAGCGGAGGGTCAGCTCCGCGGCTGGCGGCATCAGGCGACCCGTTCCGACGATTGTCACCTGCCGGCACTCTTTGTTGGCGGACGGCGGACGAGAAGAAAAAGTGGAGTAATCTGGGGGGTGCACGGGTACGATGGGGACGCCGAGTTCCTGCGGGCGGCAGGCATCAGAGCCAGGCCTAGGGCCGGTGCAGGGTGCCGTGACAGGGCGGGCCTTTGCGAGGAGGAAGGCGCCGCGCTTGAATTCGCGTGGCCGCCGCTGTTTCCTGCCGAACGGGAAGGCGCCTTAAGGGCGGTTGCCCGGGGTGGGACGGGCGTGGTTGGGACCCGATGCGGCCTTCTGCAAAGAAGAACAGGGGCATTCCCTCTCGAAGGAAGTCTCTGCACACCTCAAGGGCCCGTGCGTTCGCCTCCCGGTTACCGACCTCTGAAGAGACGTCAAATGAAGGGAGGGGTGGGGATGGGGTGGGGAGGGAAAATGGGTGTGTGTGGGGGGGTGGGGGGTGGGTGGGGGGGTGTGTGTGGGGTGTGTGAGGGGGCTGGGGCGGGGGGGGGGGGGGAGGGGAGGTGTGTGAAAAGGTGGGGGTGGGGCTGGGGGTGGTGGGTGGGTGGGTGGGGGGGGGGGGGGGGGGGGGATGCGCGGGTGGGGTGGGGCCCGGGCTGGGGGGTGTGGGCTGGGGGTTTGCGGTGTGGGGCGGGGGGGGGGGGGGGGGGGGCGGGAGAGAGAGAGAGAGAGAGAGGAGAGAGAGAGAGAGAGAGAGAGAGAGAGAGAGAGAGAGAAGGGGGGGGGGGAGGGGAGGGGGAATGCGAGGGACGGGGCGCAGTTTGGCGGGCGGGCCTACGGGGACGTGGCGGAAGAGTTTCGCGAGGGCGCCAATGACAGGAAGCTTGTACACAACGTCCGTTCTCGCGAGCACCTGCCATCGGGCTTCAGCCTTCGAGGCCGACTCGCCCGACGTGGGCGGCACCTTGAAGTGCCGCCCCAGCGCGTACACTGCGAACGCATCCAGCCAGCTCTACGGCGCGTCGTTTGAACGCGCCCAGGCAGATGGCTGGGTGAGAGGAGGCGATGGGCAGGCACCTGGTGATTGGAAACGTAAATGCAAGGGCCGGCAGGGGCCGGGGGCGGCTGGCTGTAGAGGCCGTCACTCCGTGGGGGACCCACGACGTGAAAGCGGAAGAAGGGGGCCGTGCAGGCCCAGGACCACACCATCCCCAAGTTGTCGTACGTGCGCCGCTGCCTGTCTGCCAGGGCCACAAGGGGGTACGCTAGCACCGCGGGGGGTACCTGCATGGGTGACACGGTCTACAGTTCCAACCCTGCAGGGCTTGCGTATTCAACAGCTCAATTAATCCGCACCAGCGCGAGGGTGACGACCAGGACCCAGGCAAAGAATGCCACGGCACGGACCTGCCGCCGGCTTGGCGGCTTGTACATGTCTCCGCAGGGTCGAGCAGCGCGGCGCTTGCGGCGCACCGCCTCAGGACCACTCGCGAAAGCGGCCTTCAGTCGAGGTCCCCACCCCACCTTCTTGATCCGGTCCTGCCCGGGGGAAATGAGAGGGGAGTCCATCTTCGAGAATCCGGCAGGCAGGGCCGCACGTCCTCCTTCGACTCCGCCTTGCCGGCGACTGGGTCGGCCTCCGGCCTCGGTGGCTTCGGCTTGCCCGCCGCCACCTCCACGCGCGACAGAAAGACCAGACGCCGCTGCAGGCCTTCCCAAACAGAGGCGAGAAAGACCAGACGCTGCAGCGTGCCGACGCTCGCGAGCGATGCTGCTATAGCTATCGTCTTTGGCTCCGAAGTGCTGGCCGGCGCCCGTATCCACCTCGAGACCGGCAGAACAGCCGCTATCCTGGATGACGCGACACCGTCACAGCATTGCAGACTGCTGACGGGCGCCGTTACGCGGACACCGGTCGAGAACAGCGGTCTGGAGCGCGCAAAAGAGCGCCAAGTCGTGCGAGAACGCGGCGTGCGAGAGGCAGCGGCCGGTCTCCGCGTGCGTTCCGGCGCCGCGAACCACGAAGGTCGGTGCGTACGCGTCACGTCCCACGGCGCAGGATTGCCGACAAGAGCGGGAGTAACGGTGGGAGCCAGGACGGCCTGAGCGCCGAGCGCGTCTAAGACTGAGCAGCCTGCCCAGGAGCCTGGTACCATCGCTAAGGCTTGCTGGACGCGAGGTGGCAGAGGCTGCAGGGGAGTCCTCGCTGCGCAGGCTGGCCGCACTTGGAACGGTGGTGCGGCACTGGTTCAGCGGTGCAGCCGGTCACGCTGCCGGTGTTTGATTGGGGTACAGGGTGCAGGGAGCTGGAATCGAGGATGGACCTGGTCATCAAGACCCGCTCCGGCAAAGAGCTCGGTCGCGTTAGCGTGCCCGATTCGGCGACGGTCGAGCAGTTGAAGAAGGCCATCAGCGAGAGTGCGTTTACCACTTTGCGTCCCGAGAGTTCCCGCGACTCGCGCCGAGCACGTGGATCATAGCTATTGGAACGCGTCCACGGCTGTAGTGGGGCGCGCAGGGCTTCACGCGGTCGCCACGGGGTTCTTACGCTCTCTCGCGCGAGCGCAGAGACGAAAGTTCGCGTCGGACCGGCTCGGCAGCGTCTCACGCTACCCACTACGGCGGGTTCGGTTCCCGGCGCCCGAAATGCGGACCAGCCTGACGCCCTCGCCCCAGGTCAGAAGCCCATCGTCCTCGCCGACGATAAGAAGCTGTCAGAGTACAAGCTAACGAATGGCTATATCCTTCGCTCCGCTTTCAACCGCGCGCGCCCTCCAGAGCCTCGCACGCGCGCGGGCTTTGACTTCGCCCCCACCCGACATCGTCTTCAAGGACCTCGGCCCGCAGATCGGCTACCAGACCGTGCAGCCTCCCCGCTCGCCCCGCCCGTACAAGGCCCGATGGGAGGGCAGGTGTTCTTCTGGGAGTACTTCGGCCCGCTGATCGTCTACCTTGGCCTCTACCTGGGGCGCGAGCAAATCTACGGCTCCCTTTCCAAGGACAGAAACGTACTCGAGCTCCAGACGTCCGCCCGTTTCCTGGCCCCCACCGCGTCCCGCCGCCGTTCGATCTAAGCGGCAGCTGGGCGATGGGCTTCTGGGTCGCCCACTTCGGCAAGCGCATACTGGAGACGTTTTTCGTGCACCGATTCTCCAAGGGCACCATGCCCCTCTTCAACCTCTTCAAGAACAGCTCCTACTACTGGGTACCCGCCACCCCGCCTCCCCCCCACGCTCTGGCTCGGGGCTTGATGCCGGGCAGGGGGCGGGTCTGCTGGTTGGGTACTTCGTGAACCACCCGCTTTATATGGCGCCGCGGGACCTCGTTCTTGAGGTCGGCGGCCGGCGTTTCTTCCTCGCTGCCACCGATCGCATCCATTTCGGTGCCGCCATGTGGGTAGTGCGCGAATCTCCCGCCTCCGCTTCCCTCAGGCAAGTGTGTGGCCCGACGCGGCGGCAGGTGTGTGAGCTGCTCAACTTTGTCGTGCACGTGCAGCTCCGCAACCTCCGCCCACCTGGTCCGTCAGGATGCGGACGGCCTCACTCCCCCTCTCCCTCGCGCTGACGTTCGTGAACGCCAGGCTCGAAGGAGCGGAAGATTCCGCGAGGAATCCTTTTCTGTCTGATCTCGTGCCCCAACTACACCTTCGAGATTCTCGCCTGGCTCGCCTTCAACATAATGACCCAGACCCTCGGCGGCCCGCCCCCTGCTCTGCGTCCCCTCGCCCTGTTTGACGCCTGCCGCAGGGGTGATATTTATGACGGTGGGTGCCATCCAGATGGCAATCTGGGCCAGCGACAAGCATCGTGCATACAAGCGCGACTTCGGCAAGGAATACCCCCGCATCCGCTATCGCATCTTCCCCTTCCTCTTCTAGGCCGCTCGTGAATGAGCCTAGCGCTAGGCGGGGTTTTATGGCCATGCGCCAGCTGGCCCTGTGTATGTGTCTCGAATTCGAATGTAGTCTATCCGAATTCGGATCCCATGATCTGAACCGAAAGCCTAGCGATAGCCGGGCCTCAAAAACAGCTGGTGCTGCGAGCGGCGTTTTTCGTGCAAGGGTACAGATCGATTATCGGAATACTGGGCTAAGCCTAGCTATAATACTATTAGAAGTCTCTACGTACGTAAGCGTGCGAATGTGCTCCGACCCGCCTTTCGAGATACGATGATCGGGCGACGTCGATCGCGACGCAGCTGCAGCTGCAGAAGCGTCACAGATCTATAGCTAGAGTCAATCAATAAGTAGTCGTGGAAGCGAGGCAGAGATCGCTGAGCACCGGCATTCGAAAGAGCGTAGGCAGAGCAAGCTGCGATCAAGGCTTCACTCGCTAGGCGATTGCGATATGTCCGCAGTTCACCCAGCAGCCGATGGCCACTCGCGGAGCGCATCAATCGCTGTACGAGTCCTCGCCGACGGGGCGGCCGCTGTAAGCCCCATAGCCGTCGTCCGCATTGGCAGTGCGATCAGGAAGGGGCGCTGCGTAATGCTCAGCGCGCCTGCCACGAGCAAGTCGGTCTCGTTCAGGTGAGTGGCGAGTTGGCGCTGGCGACGCAGTAGTGTCGTCATGCCGAGTAGCCGGCGCTCATCGGCCGCCGCGGGTGCTCAGAGTCGTGTCCGAGGAGCAGTATCCCGAGGAGCTGATTTTCAGCGTCGGTGATGACGACCAGCCAAACAAGCAGCTTGTCAGCGTCGAGGTGCGAGCCCCGCGCACTGCGTTCTGCCTGCGGCCGACAGAGGCGTACACGTAGGTGTACGCGGACGCGAAGGAGCGGAAGCTGTACGCACGGCAGCTGCTCTACTTCACGGACCTCGTCGAGCGGGGCACAAAATCGGGCATGCCACGCCGTGTGCGGCTACTCCCTTTTTTGCTGCGCGCGACCCATCGACATGGCCGCAGCTAGTTTGCATGTGTTATCAAGGCTCAACGTGCAGACTCAGCTCAGAAGCTCAGAAACTATCATTGCTGGGTACACCCTCACCCTCTGGTCTAGGAGCTTGCTCGGAGTACTGAATCAGGGCACGCC